>PVKS010021028.1:0-35359 GCA_004027875.1 Aplodontia rufa | reverse complement strand
AAGGAAGGAAGGAAGGAAGGAAGGAAGGAAGGAAGGGGAAAGAAAGAGTAAAACAGAAGAAAACCATTTCAGGATTACTCTTCCTCCATGATATTTCATAAGTAATTTAGACTTTTTAAATAGCCACATGAGCAGTTTTGCAAGTTTTGGTAAGCCATGAAAAAATATTCATTCACTTGTTCATTCATTCAATTCATTAATGTTTCTTGGGTTTCAATGATTATGTGCACAACGTATAGGAAATCAATGTTGAACAAATAGATAAAGTCTATGATTTCAAGCCCAAAATGCAAAAATCCTTTTGATTTAGGGCAAAAAGTAGATACTTGATTGCAGCAACAGACAACAACATTAAAAAGCAGGATTTGATTAAATGTATTCCATGGGACTCTGACCTAGTCTGCGGAATCAGTTAAGTTTTTTTAAGGAAGTGTGTTCGTTAAGCTGAGCTGTAAGGAGTACTTACAATTTAACAAAGTGAATAACTGGGCAGGGACTTATCAGACAGAAGGAACGGAATGTGTAAAGGCATTGAGATGGGAGCAAGAATGGTACATTCACAAAAATGAAAAAATCCAAATGTAGCTTATGCTCACTGAAATCAAAGAAGAGTGGCCATGACAAGCCACGTGAGGTAGGAAAGTATCAGATCCTTCAGGGTCCTGCAAGTCACCTTAGGGTTTTGCTCTTTAAATATACCGATTCTTCATGTCACCCACACAGCTTGGTTCTCCTTCAAACTGACCCTGCAGATTGAATCACCCAGGATCCTTGACCTCTGGTTTCTGATTAGTTTTGATAAAGCGGAGGCACTGACTGGAGATCTGAACCTAGAGGAAAGATGTGATTCCAAGGACTTCCCCCCCCACCATTGTCTCCCTGTTTCACAGAAACGTTGCCAACCTTCTGTCATGGTTACTAATCCCATCCCATCCTCTGTGTGTGTGTGTGTGTGTGTGTGTGTGTGTGTGTGTGTAAGGGGGAGGGGGGACTATCAGAATTAAACCAGTCCCACTATGAAAGCATTCATTTCCCTTAACAACTAATCTTCCATTAAATCACCACTTCTCATTATACTTGCATTGGGAATTAATGTTTGAACATATGAACTTTGGGTACATATTCAAACTATAGCAGATCTGGTGGGAATTTTAGATAGTAACATAATAAGAAGAAAAACATTTTGAATTTTGCAAGCTGCAGAGAGTTCTAAAGTGACTTTCTAAGGGCTAAAAATAGCTAATTTATTGAGCTCAAAAAGGCATTATGCTAAGAGCTTTGCGGATATGAATATGCATTACCTCATTATGCTTCCAACAGCTCCCATCTCTGCAAAGGAAGCTACACGTTACCTGAAATGAGCCTGACTGTTTTTGGCTTAGATCTACCTAAGAGAGGTTTCTATTGTGCTTGTAGGAGCGCAAGATACTCCATGGTTGATGTGCCTGTCAAGCTTCTATATAGAGGATTTTAGAGATTAGTTAATCCAAGGTCTCACCCCTTGCATATTTCACAGATTTGAGACTGAGTCCCAGAACACTAAAAACCTTTCTCAAGTTTAAACAACTGGTAACTGTCCAAGGTGGCACTTGAATTTGGCATCTATCTCTCCATGTGCTTAAATGTTTGGTGACACGTTTGTTACCTGCATAGCAGAGCTGTGTTATCTTTCCCTAGTACTCTAGCATCTTTTAACTTTATCATGCTTTGATGTCAGAGGGTAGACTTGGGATATATCATTTTTTAATCACTTGCTACTTATGACTGGGTGGTAGAGGCAGCTATGCACTAATTAAATCACACTTTTTTATTCTTGGGGGCACATATCTACAGAAGACATTTCTCCGCCTCTCCTGCAACTGGAATGAGGGGACAAGTGACTGAGTCATAAACAAAAGAGTAAGAGAATTTTTAGGTAGTGAATCTCTCATTTTTCTGCCCCCCTACTAGTTTCAGGTCAGTGGTAGACAGTGCTGTAGATATTAGGTCCTGTTCGTGGGAGGATTTGCTTGTCTTCATATCTCTTACCTGCTGCTAACAGCTCCAAACGCTCTCTTCACATTCTGTCTCTCACCCTCCTGTCTTTTCCCTCTCTTATCTTTCTCTTTTTTCATCTTTTCTGCTGTTCATGAGAAACTCTGTAATTCATCTGTCGTCATGGTAACAGGCATGATGGTTGACCCTGAGCTAAACAAGGAGGGAGCAGCATTTATGTCTGGTGTCTCCCCACGTCTGCTTTTCATCTCTGTATCCACTTCTAACTTTTTTTTATTCCCACATGCCTCTCTTATAGATCTTTCTTCTTCCTCAAGGAGACTTAGAATCACAGAGGTTAAGCTTTATTCAAAACAAGACTTTTGGGGGCTGGAGTGCTGGCTCAGTGGTGAAAGCACGTGTGTGGCTTGTGCGAGGACTTGGGTTCAAACCCCAATACCACGTACACAACTGCATGAGAAGCAAAAACCAGATGAATAAATAAAATTGATTCTTCTCCCTACCTACCTATCTTTAAAAGAAAACAAGATTTTTACTCAAAAATAAATATATTTGCTGTCTGGTGTTTGGTTTCTTTAGGTTTTGCATACGGGTTCCAAAGAAGACAATGAGGTAAACTCATCTGTGTTGCAATTTTAAAAACAAATTACATTTCTCCTCTTCTCATTGAGGTTGCCTTTTAACACTAGAATCCCAGATTTAGACATAACAAATGCAGCTATAAAAGTGAAGCTCCAGTGTGGTTGACTCAAATGAAAATCTGTGGCATTTGCTCACATTGCCGTCCTTGGGTTTTTACCAAATGCCTGGTCACCAGGCAGCAGTGCTGTGCTTCCCGTTGCTGCTTACCAGTTTACTCCTCTGAGGTGCCCTACACTGGTGCTTCTCAAAATTGAGCGCACATCAGAATTTCCTAGAGGTTTCTGTTGAAATACAGATTCTTGGGTGCCACTTTCAAAGATTCTGACCATAGTTCTGGAGTGAGCTCCATTAATTTGTATTTCTTAAAAAATAAAAGCCTCCAGGATAAATTCCTGATAACAACACTTACTTTGAATACCATTAGCATCCAACATAAAAGTCTAATACATTTCCAATTGGAAGAAAGGCATGATCATATCTGACTCAAACTTCAGTATGAATATTTTGAAAAAAAAATCATTATGTAGTATAATTCTACAGCTAGAAGGGAATTCATCTAGTACTATCATTATAAGGATGAGGAAACTCTGAAACCTAGGAAGGCAGTTTTATTTCTAATGAGAGAAATAAAATAAGAGGAAGGAGGAGGAGTTTTCAAAGCTAGAAAGTCACCTTCCATCCCACTTGTGCGATATGACTTTGCTTTCCCCTAAATCTGGTACATTCAGGAAACATGATTGGACAACTATGCTGTCCTCTTCATATCCCCTTCCTCCCACTTCTCTCTTCTTCAGCGTATCAACACATTTTTTTGACATTTGCAATATACTAGATATAAATTCAAAGGTTAATTTTATTTTTTTTTACTTTTTCAGTAAGCATTTTATTATCTTCATGTATCTAAACAACATTCTACTTCTTCCCCATCAAAAGTTAATTTTAAAAAAATCATTCTTTCCACCCTCATCAATCTCACAATCAAGAATGGAAGATAGAGGCGGGAGAGGTGGCTAAGCAGTTGAAGAACTTACCTGGCATGGGCAAGATCCTGGTTTCAAACCCCAGAACCACGTACACAACTAAGGGTTAGAAAAATAAAGGCCAGATGGAAAAATAAATAAAACTGATTCTCTTTTTCTCTCTCACTCTATCCCTCTCTCTCTGGGAAAAAAAAAAGAATGGAAGAAATAACTAAAATAATTCATTGTCGTACATTTCAAACAAAGTGTTAATATAACATGTACAGAAGTTGTAAATAGGGGCGTGTGTGTGTGTGTGTGTGTGTGTGTCTAGCGGTAAAGGAATCAAGGAATCAATCATGGGCAAGGCAGAGGGCTTTACAAAGGAATTGGTGCCTAAACACCAGAAATTATATATTAGACAATTAAAGTCAACAATGGAGTGATATAAATGCACTCTTGTACCTTACTCAAATGTTTTGCTTTTGAATTATTTGTATCATTAACTCTGACCAATAGTTCAGCTAATATGTGATTATATGAATGTGAATATGTGTTTTAAACTTAACTGCGTCACTGAAAAAGCTATTTCCTAAAAAAGAGAATAAAAACATTTTCCCTCTATATTTTTGCCTCCAAAAGTCTACTCGGGGCTGGAGCAGTGGCTTAGCCATTACAACGCTTGCTTTGCATGCGCAAGGACTCAAGTTCAAACCCCAGCATCACGTGCAAAAGGAAGTGTTGGAGCAAAGAAAACCACATGTAAAACTAAATAAAATTGATTCTTTCTGTCACTGTCCCTCTCTCAAAAAAGAAAAAAGTCTATTCAGAAACTATTTTATTTGCTAGTAATGTTCACCTATATCATGGATGTAGCAAAGGCCAAAAAATGGTTGTAGCTGGGATTCTTTACCAAGGCTTCCAATAGACAATGCTTTCGAGTGCAATAAAGATCGGAAACACTCCGATTAAGTGTACATACTCAACATCATAAGCATTTGCTTGTGAGCAAGAACCCACTGATGTAACCTGTTGGCAGTGTGCCTTCTTTGTCTGGCCTACATATAAAAAGGACTATGGAAAAGACTCAGGAGGTGCTAAATGGAACTGGCTAAGGGCTATTGCTATTTCCTAATAAAACATGTCTATTATCCCAACTGCATCTTGCATCTTCTTCCTCCTGCTGGTATCCCAAATCTGTTTTCTGAGACTCAGCCTCAGCACAATAATGTGTCAAATGACAGATCAAAACTTTATAGGACTTCTGTAGCTTCCATTATCAGAAATGGGTACTCAAAATGCTCCTAAATAGCTTTTTAATGAAGATAGACTTTTTATTGATTACGGATGACAGAAACCAAGAGAACATGATTTATCATTAAGTATTTCATGATTTAAAAATTGTTGGATGGTTGCCAGATCAATTGTTGGGTATCAGACAGATTAAGCTCTAGGCAGAATATCCAAGAACTTCCCAGCCAGAAGAATTGACCCACAGCTGTTACGTTTGGGGGGTGGGGTTTGCACCTAATATTGAGAAAGTTGCTGTGTCAGGATGCCTCAGATCTATGTTACATGTGTCACTACCAGGATAGCAGAATAATGGTCTCTGTCCCAGTTAATTTAATATGAAATTTAAGTCTTTCAGAAATGTACCAACTGGAGAAAGCCAAATTATACAGGGAGCCTTAGCCACAAAGATGTCGGGGAAATGATTTATTTTGCTTTTTAAACTTGCACACATTGCAGAACTAGAAATCACAGAAGAATGGAGCCCAAATGCATATTTCAGAGAACCACACAGGATCCACCACAGAAGTCCACAGAAATTTTAACAAATTTACACAGAAGCCAAACTTCACGCAGGATAAAGAAGTTATATCCTCCTCACTCAACAGTGAGCGTTGGAAAGAGTCAAGTTGATTTATCTGCTGCAGTGGAGAAGATCATATGCAGGAATCACATCCAAAACCACAAGGACCAAGGGAAATACAAATTTCATTTTCTTAAGTCAAATTATTTGCTAAAAAATTGTGATTGTGATTCTTAGAACTACTTGCACAAACATTATATTTCTCTAAAGCTAACAGAGGGCTTTCATTATTTCCTTTTCTATGTTTAACCAAATTTTTTTGTTACAAAATTTGAGATTGTTCTGATGTTTACAGCAAAGATATACTGAAATTTTTATTGGATGATATATTTGCAATTCTGTAATATTAATTAATGTTATCTTTTTACATCTTTTAATTTTGAATATTTTAAAATTAAATATTCAAAGATATGAATATGTATTTTATTTCCTTACTTCTTGATGTGATTTGACTTGAAGCAACTGTCATTCCCTCTCATAATATACTATAAAACACAGATAATTGTGTAAATGCAAGAAGAAACAATACTCACAGTATTTATAAAATTTTAAAAGTCAATTTGGTATTATTTAGAACAAAAATTCTGAAATAGGATGTACTTGGAAAATATTAATTCCAGACAAAATATTTTTAAGAATGAATAATTTCTCTGAAAAATTATTTTATTTTCCTGTAGAAAGTATATATTTTCTAAATGTGAATCTTAGTGAAAAAATTAAAGATAGTTAAGCTTCTCACATCCTAACCTACGATGAATAATGATTTCTTGAAGTCTGAATTTTATTAATTTTCCAAAACTCACCCAGAAAACTGAAACATTATCAAAAGATAAACTGAGAGGGAAAGGAAGCGCTGTGGTTCAGTGAGGAGTCAGATGTTATTAACGATCGTGGACTGCAGCTGTAACACATGAATCATTATAAGGAGCTGAAAGTCTCAGTGTTCAGTACACAAAACTATTAGTCTAATTCAGCCTCAGTGCAGTGGCTGAGAGCTGGCAACAAACCTGCTGGATGGCAGGATGCAACTATCATGATGGATTTTCATAAAACCTGCTGGATGGCAGGATGCAACTATCATGATGGATTTTCATAAAACAAGCAGCGACAGCTCCTTCCCACAAGGACAGACTGATGACTCTAAATACAAAGACTAAAGAAATGGGATTGGTAAAATAAAACTTGGCAACGTTTTTTACTGCCTTCAAAATAGAGATCCCGAAAGTCACATAATAAAACAAAAATCCCTGGATCATGTTTACATGTTACTCCACAGGAAAAAAAAAACATTGGTTTTATACCCTTCACCCATCAAATTAGCAGCACCAATAACAAAATCAGGTAATCTCCATGACTAGTGATAACCTGAGGAAATAATTTCTCTCATATATTCAGGTGGGAATTTAATTTGGTCCAATTCTCTTATAAATTAATACTTAATATTCACCAAGAGTCACAAAAATATATACATAATGGGTTGGAGGTGGAGGGCTACCTTTTCTTCCTTGACGCCTAGGTGATAAAATTCTGAAAGCAAATTAAGGTGGTAGAGGGTTTGCCTAACATGGATGAGGCCCTGAGTCTGAACCTCAGCATTGAACCTGAACGCTCTGAAATACGGAAATTGGAACACTCTAGACATGAAGATGTATGATGATACTAAATACAAGAGACTGAATGTGTTTTTTATTCCATGCATTATACCAAATAATACTCAATACTTGATATAACTGAAATCATTTTTTGTCAATTGAAACATTCCAACTGAATAACTTCTGGGTATGATATCTCTAATAGGAACCTGCATTTTTATTCTTCAAATAGAACCAAGTCCTGTAGACTCTTTTTGTTTTTTTTTTTTAAAGAAAGAGGGGACAGTGAGAGAGAGAGAGAGAAGCAATCTTTTATTTAGTTTTCATGTGGCTTTCAGTTCTCCAAGACTTCTTTGTGTATGTGGTGTTGGGGTTTGAACTCGCATACTTGCACATGCAAGGCAAGCACCATAACCGCCGAGCCACGGCTCCAGCCCCCCTTTTAGACTCTTAAATTTGGTTTTTTTAAAGATAGATAGATGAGAGAGAGAGATAGAGAGAATATCAATTTATTTTTTTTCATCTGGTTTTAGTTTCTCTGAGACTTAGTTGTGTATGGGTGCTGGGATTTGAACCTGTGTCCTTACGCATACCAGGCAAGCACTCTACCACTGAGAACATTGTTGATGTTGCTTAAAGAAGCAATTTAAATGCATACATAAAAGTTAATAGCATTTAAAAAATCATTGGATTCATTTCAGGGCCAAAATAATTTATGTGTTACAAATTTAGACACACAAACTCACATCTTGATGTCTAATGATGAACACTACTACCCTATTCTTTTTTTTTTTTTCTTAAGTGTCATGGTTTGGATATGAGGTACCCTGCCAAAAGCTCCTGCTAATTCAGGAATATTCAGAGGTAAAATGGTTAATGTAAGAGCAGTAACCCAATCAGTCCATCCTAGTTTGAACGGACTGACTGGATGGAAACTGCAGGTATGTGCGGCCTGTCCTGGAAAGGATGCAACTTGCCCGTGGCCCCTTCCTGCTCCCCACTTTCCTCTGCTGGGTCTTTTCCCCATAATGTGCTACCTTACCTTGAGCCCAGAGCAACTAAAGGGGCTATCTATGTACTAAGACCTCTGAAACCATGAATCTCAAACAAAATTGTCCTCTTCTAAGTTGTTCTTATTGTGTATTTTGGTCACATCAATGAAAATCTAACTGAAACATCAAATTATATGTGTACTAATTTCATAATATTAGATATCATATATGATAATATATCCATTTCACAACAATTTAGGAAAAATACTTTAGTATAAGATTAATAATTATGTCCACTAAAGACTGAAAGTACTAAGCACTGAAATAGTAATTACAGCACAAAGTATTTGAAGCCAAGATAATAATCTTCAGATAGAATTAGCTAAAAAGAGTTATAGAGTAAAATTTCCTAGAAGCTTATAAAAGTAGGGTGACTTATAATCCAATGGTTATATCTATTGGAAATTCTTGCTAGATTTAATTTTCTCTTTACAGAGTTTCCTTATTATTAAGCAACTAACATAATGTATGTAATCCCATTATTACAGTCTTTGTCTCTGCACTATAACTCCCTCATATCCTGGTTTGGACTTTTGGTTATTATTTTTTTACCTTTAAGAGAATATTCTTGTGATATTTGAATCTTACATCTTCTTTTGTAAAAAAGGTGTAGCTTTATTATTTGATTTGATTAAACTTTTTTTATTTGATTCGACTTCTTAAGGCATTATTCCATAGATTCTTCCACCAAAATGCATTTGAAAATGTTTTGTATTTTTAACTGACATTTGGGATTTATTTAATGCAAATCGGATCATTTTCAGAATTAGCCAGTTGTCTTAAGCAGGCTGGTGAAACAATTTTTAGCTCTAAAGCAAGTTTGAAGCCTAACGGAGGAAAGAAATACAGCTCTGGGAGCAGGGAGAGGTCCCAGCGTAAGGCCTTTTGAAGTGGCCAGAGATGGGCAAGGCAGGGATACTAGCGGAGGAAGCCTCTGTGGGAATTTGGCATATGAGCTAGTGCAGTCTTGCACTACCCTGTGAAGCACAGGGCTGTCCTGCTGCAAGCATGCGCTGAGTGAGGTATCTATTGTCTCTGTCCTATTTGTATTTCCACACAGTCTGTGAGCCCCACTAAGGAGGGGCTGTGGTGCTTTTTGGTCCACACCTCCTGAGTTGGCTGCTACCCCACTGACATTCAATAATATTATTGAATGAATTGATTACACTTCAACTTTACTATTCCATCACTATATTTTCTTTAAAACTTAGATTGTTTGCATTGGTTCATATTTATTATTGCCATCTCTATGTGATATCCGGCATCCATCTCAAATGGCACCTGGAAACAAATACAACCACCTTGTCATGGCCCTCCCTTTCCTAAAATAGCCCTGCCAAACTCCTAGCCAAATAAAATAAAGGAATTTTTAAAACTATTTTAAAATACTGCTAATGAAAAATGGAAGGGCCCTCATTTTTCATGTTAATCAATCCTCTGTGTTACACAGGTATGTGTATGTTTACATTTAAATTCTTTTTTCTTTCCTTGTCTGTTTTTTTTCTTCCTATGAATTGAACCCACAGCTAAATACATGATAGGCACATACCCTATAACTGAGCTACATCCCCAACTCTACTTTTTCTTTCTGATGGTGATTTCAAAATGGCCTAAATCCTTGGTGATCAAAGTTCTTTTCTATTCTGAAGGTCCAAGTATTGAGGATTTGCTCAGAGTTCCTGGAGATGATGAGAATGCATCCCAAAGTAGGATCCCAGTACTTCCAGCCAGAGGAAGGGCAAGGGCAATTGCAAGAGCACCCTCCATATTGCTGCTTTTGTGTCCTTGCTATCTGGGTGATAAAATTCTGAAAACAAATAAAGTTAAATATTTAGACAGCATATTTAATATAATATGTAAAGGAATGTTAAGATTGAATATATACTTGAATATTATTCAAGTAATGTACTTCAATACAATCTTTAATATGGGGTTCACAACTGAAAAAATAATTCAGGTGTCTTTATGAAAAGTACTAATAAATTACTAAAAATGTACTAAAACTATTCAGGGATAAATAATGAAAACAACTTTCTACAATTTAAATGCATGAAAAGATCATTGGAGATTTAAACATCTAACGTTTTAAAAACCTGACTGTACTAGACAGAGTCGGCTGACCTGAGTTTTTTTGTTGTTGTTGTTGTTCAGTTTTGTTTTTGATTTGGCATTAGCAATTGAACCCAGGGGCACTTTGCCACTGACTTACATCTCTAGCCCTTGTTATTTTTTATTTTGAGACAGAGTCTTGCTAAGTTGCAGAGCATCTCCCCAAATTGTTGAGGCTAAAACCAAATTTGCGATCCTCCTTCTTCAGCCTCCCAAGTTACTGAGATCCCAGGCATGACCCACTGTTGCTGTTTTTAACGAACAATACCAATATCTCAGTCTTAAAACAAGATTTATTTCTTGCTCATTTCACCTTCCTATACAGTCATTCAAAGACCCAGATTTCTTCCAGTTCCACCACCCCAGGACCTCAAACTCCTTCAGTGCATCCAATTGCTGAATGATGGAAGAGAGCAACTGTGAAAATGTACCTAGCTTTTAGGAGTCAAGAGATATTTCCAAAAGGCTTTGAGTTCTGGTTCAAAGTAATTTTTTGCTAAAACTTGGCTACTTCTAAAGGTTTTCATAAAGTAAGTAAATATAAAGACAGCCATTAGGTAATTAACAATACCAAACCAAATTTCACTGATATAGCAAAGAAAACAATTGTAACAAGTTTGTGGATGACTGAAATGTTATACGGAAGGTCCATTGCAGTCATAATTCTATTGCTCTGTCACATGGGTCTGATTGGATTCAGGTTCCACAGTTCTAGGTAAGTCATTTGTAGTTGGGACCATGTGCCATGACTCATGGATTTTGCTGAGGAAAAGATAAGGGTGCACTGAGATGAATCCCTCAGGTCTCAACCTAGTCAAGGAGATCATGCATACAAGGAACATTGGCCTTAGTGTGAAGGATTAATGCGGTCTTTTTGTATATATTTTCTGATATGGAACTAGTTAAGAAATATTAATATGTATTTATAAATGACCCCTAAGCCTGAGTGATTTTAAAAATGCTGCACATCTTTTATATAGATCTATTATATAAATCATCAGGTTTGAAAAAATCTAGAGAAATTCATAGAAAAGCAAAAGGAAGCTTAAACACCATTAGACATATTCATGAGCCACGAAAGTTTGCAATCATTGCTTGTCTCTGGAATGTTCTTAGAATGTTTGACCTCATGGAACACAGGAAGAAGGCTTCTGAACAAAGGTTACCCATTGTTATGGGCTGAATCTTGTTTATCCCAAATTTATACAAAGTTCTAACCTTCAGTACCTTAGTATACGAATATATTTCAAAACAGCATCTTTAAATGGTTAGTGATAGCTAAATGAAGTCATTAGGGTGGATCTAGTGGTTCTTTCTATAAGAGATTAGGCCAGGCATGGTGGTGGAGGCCTATAATCCCAGGGACTCAGGAGGGTGTGGTAGGATAAACAGAAGGTTTAAAACAACCTCAACAACACAGTGAGACCCTGTCTCAAAATTTAAAAAATAATAAATAAAAATAAAAAGGTCTGGGTGTAGCTCAGTGACACACAGTGACACAGTGCCTCTGGGCCTCTGGGTTCAATCCCCAGTATTAAAAAGAAAAAAAAAACAGAAAGAGAGATTAGGACACACACATACACACACACACACACACACACACACACACACACGCGCGCGCGCGCGCGCAATAAATCATGTAAAGACAGAGAAGACAGCCATCTACAAACTAAGCAGAAAGGACTCAAAAGGAATCAGTTCAGCTGGCACTTTGATTTCATACTTCTAACCTCCGTACTTTAAGAAAATGAATTTCTGTAACTGAAGTCACCCAAAACTGTTGTACTGTGTGGTGGAAACATTGGCAAACAAAATCATCTGTGTTTACCAAAATCCTGTACCTCAGTGCTTCACACACATACTCTTCCAACTCCTGGGGCAGCTGTGGTCTTCTCTAGAATGGATTAAGAAAAGGTACTGTGAACCAGACAGTCACCCTATCTCAGGAACATTTTTTTTTCCTCTTTAGGAGTTCGGAGATGAATCAGGACGATTGATTTTCCAATGTGGGCATACAGCATCCCAATGAACATGGTACTCTTCCAGGCATCAATGCAAAATCAGCCTCTAGAGTAGACTCTGAATATAGGAAAAAATTCCCACTTAGAAATCCTTTATACTACCACCGTATAGTATTAAATTGAAGGACTTAATTCCAGAGCAATGTGGAACGCTTGCGCCAGTGCAGTCTTATGTCACAGACACCATTTGCAGAGCTCTGCTAAGTTCAGAGGCTGCTTCTCAGAGAGGCCTCATGTTTAGGGCCAAAGTCTCCAAAGCAGAATTTAATAAGCTACTTTTTGCTATGAACAACCCAAACAGAGAAAGAGGAGGATGGGGAGGTGGGAAGGTTTCAGTCTTATTCTTTAAAGAAAAATAAAGTGGTCTTATTGCTATCAGATAACCATGAAGAGCAAGTCTTTAATTAGTGCCTTATAGATGTACATAAAGGGGAATTCACTGTGTTATATTCATAAAGGATAGTTTGATCAATTCCCTTCCAAACGTTCCCCATTTCCTGTCCTTCCTCCCTCCCCTTTAATCTCTTTCTTCTATTCCACTGACCTCTTCTCTATTTCATGGGATTCCACTCATCCTTTTTATTTTCTTTTTTTGACTTTCTGAGTCTGGCTTATTTTATGTAGCATCCATTTACCAGCAAATGTTCCATCCATTCACCAGCAAATGCCATAATGTTATCTTTCTTAGTGGGTGAGTAAAAGAAAAATCTGCTATAGTCAATTCATTAAAAGATTTTGGAGGGGCTGGAGCAGTGGCTCAGTGGTTTCAGCGCTTGCCTGGCAAGCACGAGGACCCGGGTTCAAACCCCAGCACCACGTACACAACTAAGTGTTGGAGCAACTAAAGCCATGTGAAAAACTAAATAAAGTTGTTTCTCTCTTTCTCTGTCTCTCTCACTGTCCCTCTCTCTTAAAAAAAAAAAAAAGATTAAAAAAAAAGATTTTGGAAATTTCCCTTCCTTTGCTATGATCAGAAACAATTTAAGTAACATTGAGATTATATTGTTTTTGAAAGTTTAAATGACATAAGTCCCAGTGTTGTGTATAATTATAAAGCACCAGTAAAAGAATAAAATTTTAAAAAGGAAAAAAGAGAGTCTTATAAGTGAGACATTTCACAGTGTATTTATAGACCACAGCAGAGTTCCCCCAAAACGGCTATCTTGGAACACTAATTCCAGTAAATGTTCCTCATTAGAAGGATTCCATGATCAAATGGATTTAGAAAATACTGTAGTCTCTATCACATCTTAGTGACTCAGAATTTACATAAGTATATAGAAGACCTCGAGAAATCTTGCAACTAAAAATTCAAAAGCAATTTTTTAACTATGTCAAAAACAGAGTTTCTCAAACCTCTCAAACAAGCACCCTATGATATACAGTTTGGGATAATAGTACTGAACAGGAAGTCATGAAGAAACACTCCTAGATAGGAAAAAGCAAATAATAGATGTGTGTACTAGAGTTAAAATGGTAAAGGAAGTGACGCTCCCTTCCATATATAATAAAAAGTTATTTTGAGCAAAGTTATACGTTTTGTCACTGTAATAGACCATGTCTTTCTTCTTAACATATTTATTTATTTATTTATTTATTTAGCAGCACAGGCCACACTGAATGCTAAAGCACATGTGCAAACTCATAATTCAGTGTCATATTGTCTATTTCCAAAGAGTTGAGTCTTTGGTTCTTCTTTGTAGTGGAGTAGCAGCCCTTCTAAACTGGGTAAAACAGTGTCAAGATCAAAGAGCAAACCTTCTGTAAGCATGATTTGACTCTAATTATTCCTGAATAAGCTGAGTAGTTCTGTATAATTTCTGTCAAAAAAATGACTGGCTCAGAGAGATTTGGCCCTTATTCATTGGCAACCATGTTAGTTTTGTGATTGACTATGCCAAACATAATCAGCCCAAACCATAAACATTTCAGATAGAAAAAAATATTATGCAAGTTGGTATGAAGTCAAGTGAGGAGTAAACCCTTTCAAATAGATTGATAGTTCATTTGTTTTATACTTTTATATGAAATACTTTCTTAGCAGCCTTGACTCTAAACTGTACCAAAGCAGATCAAATAATAGTAGATTATTTTACAAACTTTAAAAATATTTAAACTATATTTTAAAAATTGACCTCCAGAGATTTTTTCATATTTGTCTGAAAAAATAGGTATTGTCAAAGATTAGAAATAGCCTAGGGTGATTCATCATAGCAGGATAGGTTGATGCTAACAATTGCTGACTTGCAGAGACCAAGTTGCTTCATTAGCCTTGATTAATTCCAAAGGTCTATGAAGGATCCCTTTGCCACCATTGTTTATTTGAGGTTGTAAGAGAATTCAGAGGCAAGCCAAACCTGTCCCGTTTCTTGAAAAAATGTTCAGCACACACAGAATAAATACCCACCAAACACAAACACAATCCAAGGAAATTCTTCAACATCTACCAAGGCTGAGAAATGAGTAATCTGGTTAAAGATCTAATTAATTCTATTGACTGACTACAACTTTACTATTATTTTTAGCCTCTTTTAGAACTTGTGCCTCTTATAAAATCAATATGAATGTTTAATATCATATGTTCCTTTATTCATCAATGTCACAACTGTGACATTGTAAAATCAAAGAAGTACAGGTCCACTAATACATTTTTATTTTTACAAATGCTTTGAACAGAATTGGATTAATAGTACATGTTGGCTCATTATACAAAGTCATTATTTCTCTCTTCATATATATATATATATATATATATATATATATATATATACTTGTGTGTGTATTCCATATATGCATATATATATATATATTCCATATATATGCCTAATGACAGTATCAAAACACACGAAGCAAACTGATAACAATGAAAGGAGAAAAATGACAGTTCAACAATAATAACTGGAGATGTCAATACCTCACTGTAAATAATAGAACAGCACAACAAAAGATGAACAAGAACAAGGAAGATTTGAGCAATGCCGTAAGTCAACTGTACCTAAGACACATCTACAGAACATTTACCACAGTGACAGCATATACACTTTTCTCAAGTATTCATGGAACAATATCTAGGATAGATTGTATGCTGAGTCATAAAAATGACCTTTGCAAACTTTAAAAGGTAAAAATAATGCTAAACATGTTCTCTGATTTCAAGAAAATGAAATTAAACCTTAATAACAGGAAAAGATTTGGAAAAAATCAAAACTTTGTGGAAATTAAATACCATATTACTACATAATCAATGAGTCAAAAAACAAAAATATACCGATATGAAAGAAAATGAGAGCACTGTGTACCGAACTTATAAGATGTAACTAAGGAAGTGCTTAGAAGGAAATTTATACCTGTGAATATCTATATTAAGGAATAATAAAGACTGCAAGTCAATAACCTGGCCTGCATCCTCAAGATATTACATTCCTGAAGTCTAACTCAAAATGTATCAAGCACCTAAACGTAAAAGTTAACAATGTAAAGGCATTATATGAAAATGTAGGGGTAAATCTTCATGAACTAGGATTTGGCAATTTTTTTATATTTCTTTTTCTATTTTTATTAGAGCATTATAATTATACACAGTATTTGAGTTCATTCTGACAAAGTTATACAAACAAGGAATTTAATTTCAATCCCCATCCCTCTTTTCCTCCCCTCTCCTCTATTTCCCCTCCTCTACTCTACTGATTTTCCTTTCACTCCTTTATTTATTTGTTTGTTTTAATTAGTTCTTTTTAGTTTTACATACCATTAGTATTCATTTTGACATAATTATAAAAGCATGGAATATAATATGCTCTTATTCAATCTTCCATTTCCCTCCTCTCCTCCCTCCACCTGTTCCCTTCCCTTATGCTATTTGGTTATTTTTTATTAGTGTCACGTAGATGTATATGATGGTGAGATTCACTGTGGTGTATTCATGTATGTACCTAGGAAAGTGAGGTCAGATTCCTTCCACTCTCTTTCCCTAACCCGTCCCCCATTCCTTCCCTTCGTCAACCATTGTATACTCCACTCATCTGTCTTCTATATTTTTTATCACTTCCCTCACACTTTTTCAGATTAACTTCCACTTATCAGAAAACATTTGAACTTTGACTTCTTAGGAACTGGCTTACTTCACTTAACATGATAGTCACCAGGGCCATCCACTTACCAGCAAGTGCCATAACTCATTCTTCGTTATGGCTGATACTCCACTGTGAATCTATGCCACATTTTCTTCATCCATTTATCTGTTGAAAGGCACCTAGGTTAGCTCCATAGCTTGACTATTGTGAATTGTGCTGCTATAAACATTGATGTGGCTGCACCACTGTAGTATGCTGATTTTAAATCTTTTTGAACTACAGAGGAGTGGGAGAGCTGGGTCATGTAGTAGTTCCTTTCCTCATTTTTTGAGGAATCTCCGTAGTGATTTCCAAAGTGATTGCACTTATTTTCTGTCCCACCAACAGTATGGTTTTCCCCCCATATCCTTGCCAACATTTATTATTACTTGTATTATTGATAATTGCTATTCTGACTGGAGTGAGATGAAATCTCAGTATAGTTTTAATTTGCACTTCTCTAATTGCTAGAGATGTTGAACATTTTTTCAAGTGTGCATTGGCCATTTGTGTTTCTTTTTATTTTATTTAATTTTTTTGAGAAGTGTCCATTGGGTTTCTTTACACATTTACTGAATAGGTTGTTTTTTTAGGTTTTAAGATTTTGAGTTTTTTGTACATCCTGAAATATTAATGCATTATCTGAAGAGCATGTGGCAAAGATTTTCTCCCATTCTGTTGGATCTCTTCTCCTCACACTCCTGTTTCCTTTGCCATGAGGAAGCTTTTTTTTTTGTTTGTTTGTTTTTTGTTTTGTTTTGATCCACTTTGAGTTGACTTTTGTGCAGGGTGAGAGATAGGAGTTTAATTGCATTCCAATACATATGGATTTCCAGTTTTCCCAGCACCATTTATTAAAAAGGCTCTCTTTTCTTCGTCATATGTTTTTGACAACTTTGTCTAGCATCGGATAACTACATTTGTGTGGCTTTGTCTCTGGGTCTTCTATTCTATTCTATTGGGTTTTGTGCCTGTTTTGGTGCCCGTACCATGCTGTTTTTGTTACTATAGCTCTGTAGTATAACTTGAGGTCTGGTATTGTGATCCCTCCTGCTTTGCTTTTGTCACCAAAGATTGCTTTGGCTATTCTGGGTCTCTTATTTTCCAGATGAATTTCATAACTGCTTTTTCTAGTTCTGTGAAATTTGATGGGAATTCCATTGAATCTGTAGAGCACTTTTGGTAGTATGGCCATTTTGACATTTGACAATATTAATTCTGCCTATCTGAAAACATGGGAAATCTTTCCATCTTCTAAGTTCTTCCCCAATTTCTTTCTTTAGTGTTTTCGTTGTAGAGGTCCTTCACCTCTCTGTGAGATTGATTCCCAAGGTTTTTGTTGTTGTTGTTGTTGTTTGTTTGTTTGTTTTTGAGGCTATTAATAATGGGATAATTTTTCTAATTTCTTTTTCAGAAGATTCATTATTGGAATATAGGAATACAATTGATTTATTGATGTTGATTTTGTATCCTACTACTTTGCTGAATTCATTTATGAACTCTAGAAGTCTTCTGGTAGAGTTTTTTGGGGGGTAGGGGTCCTCTAAATATAACATCATGTAATCAGCAAACAGAGACTATTTGAGCTCTTCTTTTCCTGTTTTTATCCCTTTAATCTTCTCTTGCCTCATTACTCTGGTTTGAGTCTCAAGGACTATGTTAAATAGGAGTACAGAAAGTGGGCATCCTTGTCTTGTTCCTGTTTTTACAGAAATTTCTTTTAGTTTTTCTCCATTCAGAATAATGTTGGCCTTCAGTTTGTCATATACAGCCTCTACAATGTTTAAGTCAATTCCTTCTATCCCCTAGTTTTTCCACTGTTTTAAACATGAATGGTTCTGTATTTTATCAAATACTTTTTCTGCGTCTATTATATAATCATGTGATTCTTGTCCTTAAGACTATTTATGTGGTGAATTTCAGTTTTTGATTTCTCTATGTTCAACCAACCTTGCATCCCTGATATGAAACACACTTGATCATGGTGCACTATCTTTTTAATTGTATTTTTGTTTACAGTTTATCAATATTTTATTAAGAAATTTTTCATCTATACTCTTCAAGGATATTGGCCTGTAGTTTTCTCTTTGATGTTTCTTTGTCTGGTTTTGGTAATAGGGTGCTATGGGCTTAAAAGAATGAGTTTAACTGTGTTCCCTCTTTTACAAAAATTTCATGGAATAACTTGAGGAAATTTGATATTAGTTCTTCTTTAAAGGTCTGGTAGACTGAGATAATGGTTTGATCCTGTCTAAACGCAATATATTGTTATTGATTTGTACAGTTGAGGATTGCTTTGACTTTTGAAATAATTATTTTTGTCTACATCTTTATGAAAATGAATAAAAGCGGTTTCAAGATGTATGCAAGAAATAGAGTCAAAACAATTTGCTTCATCAATTATCTATGAAAATGCTTATTCAAGGGTTCTAACTCATTAAAAATAATAAAGAATAGGGTGGGGGGAGGGCTTAGGAAAATCACCTAGGAAACTGGAGGATGTGAATATAGGGGAATCATCTCAGAAGGTGATCTCTGACCTCCATGAGATATCCATTTAACTCAGGGGGTCTTCTGGGGGAAACAGCAACATGGGGAACCCAAGCAGGGCATCCATGACATGGCATTAGCCCTAGATAATGAAGTATATATACATTTGTTCTTGAGTGTTTGATAATGTTTCCCCCTCAACTGTAACTCTATATCATCTAATTTTTAAAAAATAAAGAATAACTGTGAATGGTGTCATGTTGACTTGAAGAGAAGTGGAGAAAACCTTTTCATAGAGGCCCCTGATTCATCAGCTCCCTCACCTGGGACCAGAGCCCTGAGGTCAATGTTGTATTGTCTGTCATAGCTGCAGCGTGGGTTTGGGCTTGGAGAGCGGCAAAGGTCTGTGGTTGCTTAGTCAGGCTGCTCATTTCTTGGGTCAGTGGTAAGCAAGTTGTCCTGGGGACCTATGTCGAAGTCCTGCTGGGATATCTGCATGGCTTGGTCTCTCCTTATCCACACACTCCAAAATCTGATGCCAGAAGTTCTAAAAATAGTCTGATTTATCTGTTATCAATTTGTAATATCTCACATTATATTCTTTTTTTAAAAAAGTATGAACAAACCTATATCCCATCTCCCAGAAATATTCTAAATGTTAGTAAAGTTAAATTTATTTCCAGAGAAAATAAAATAAAATAAAGATCTGGTAGACCTCAGCTGTGAATCTATCTGGTCTTGGGTTTTTCTTTGTTGGAAGGTTTTTGATAGCTGCTTCAACTTCATTACTTAAAATTGTTTTGTTTAAGTTGTCTATATTCTCTTGTTTCAATTTGGATTGCTCATATGTCTCTAGGAATTTGTTAACATACTCAAGATTTTCTAGCTTATTGGAGCATAAATTTTCAAAATAGTTTCTGATGATCCTCTGGATTTCAGTAGTGTCTGTGGTGATATTTCCTTTTTCATCTTGAATTTTGTTAGAGTTTTTGCCTCTTTCTTTTGGTTAGTTTCGCTAAGGCTTTATCAATTTTATTTACCCTTTTAATAAACCAACTTTTTGTTTCATTGATCTTTTGTACTATTTTTTAATCTGAATTTCATTGATGTCAATTATTTCTTGTCTTCTACTGATTGTGGTTTCAGATTGCTCTTTTTCTGGGGCCTTGAGATGTAAAATTAGATTATTTACTTGGTATCTTTCTATTCTTCTAATGTATGAGCTCAGTGTTATGAACTTTCCTCTAAAAACTGCCTTCATACTATCCCAGAGATATTGATATGTTGTTTCACTATTCTCACTTACTTTTAAGAATTTTTTTTATTTTCCCCTGATTTCTTCTGCTATCTGTTAATTATTCCAAAACTGTGTTATTTAATCTCCAGTAACTACAGTGATTTCTATTTTGTATCTTGTCATTGATTTAAAAATCCATTCAACTATGATCTGATAGAATCCAAGGTATTATCTCTATTTTTCTTTTTTGGATTTGCTAAGATTTTCTTTGTGACCTAAAATATAGTCTATTTTGTTTCATGTGCTGCTGAGAAGAAAGTGAATTCAGTTACTGATGGATGAAATATTCTATAGACATCTGGTAGGTCCATATTATTAATTGCATTTTTCGGTTCTATTGAATATTAGCTTATGTTTGAATGATCTATTCTGTGGAGAAAGAGGCATGTTAAAATCACCCAGTAACATTGTATTATGGTCTATTTGGTTCTTAATATGGATAAGGGTTTGTTTAATATACACAGATGCTCCATTATTTGGGATATAAATATTTATGATCATTATATCTTGCTGATGTATAATTTCCTTAAGCAGTAGGAAGTAACCTTCTTTGTCTCTTCTGATTAATCTTGGTTTCAAGCCCACTTTATCTGATATGAGAATAGCTACCCCTGCTTATTTAAGAGTCCCAGGTGAATGGTATGATTTTTTCCCATCCTTTCACCTTTAGTCTGTGGATGTCTTATGCCTGTGAGGTGTATCTCTTGCAAACAGCATATTGTTGAGTCTTGTTTTTTAATCTAAACTGCCAATTTATCTTTTGATTGAAGATCATAGACTATTTATTTTCAATATTATTATGGAGAGATAATTTTTGTTTCCTACCATTTTTATTGATTTCCAGTGTTTAAGCTGGACTTGTTTCTCTTTTAGCTGATTATTCTTCCAGTGAAATTCCTCCCTATGCTGCTTTTCATTTTCTTTTCTTTTAATTTCTTTTAAATGAAATATTTTATTGAATATGTTTTGTAGTACAGGTTTTCTAGTTACAGGTTCTTTTAGTTTTGTTTGTCATGGACTGTTTTTTATTTCATGTTCAATTCTGAAGCTTAATATTGCTGGATACAGTATTGTTGGTTGGCATCCATTTTCTTTCAGAATTTGGTATCTATTGTTCCAAGCCTTCCTAACTTTTAGGGTCTGGTTTGAGAAATCAGCTGAAATCTGGATTGGTTTGTCTCTAAATGTGACTAGTTGTTTTTCTCTTGCAGCTTTTCAGACTCTATCCTTAGTCAGCCTGCAGCTAACTGCTGAAATGATGCAGTGTTGTGGCTTGCTATTTCTTTTGCAGGCAAAAGTTCAGGATGCAGGCTCTGGAGGATCTCTGAGATTTTTGTGGGTCACTGTGTACCTGCTCCCCTTTACAGAATCCTTTTTGCATCAGTGAAGATCCTGGAGGCTGTCTATGACCACTGGAACTGTGCGGGTTTCTTGCAGGTGTTCTGTGGTATGGAAACATTCCCCCACTAATGTTGCTTTCTGAGGTACTGTAGTTAAGGGACTCAGGTGGCTCACCTGGACTTCAGTTTCCACTATCTTGGGATGTGAATGGTGGGCATTGATTCCCTCTTCTTAATATATCTGATGCAAGGCCCTGAGAGTATCCAAACAATGCCCTTTCACTTGCAGTTGTGATCACAGGTTGGGCTGGGCAGCATTTAAGGCTGAGATCAGCCATATCCTTCCATGTAGGCTCTGCTAATTTCCCACTTTAACTGACCTCTCTCGTCTATCTTTGTGGGTGCCTTCAATTTCAGTTTCTTGGGGTATTCAGGGAACTTATCCTAGCAGCCTTCTGTCCATGGCTGTCTCCATGTGAGAACTGAGTCTCTATGTCACTGGCTATTCAGGAAGCTTTCCTCTGTTATGGCCCTGTGATCCCAGGGACTATCCCAAGGCATCCTATAATGCCTTCCATCCAATGTCAGTGGTTAGTGGTCCCATTTCAAGTTTTTTGAGGAATCTCTACACCACTTCCCAAAGTGGTTATATTAATTTTCAGTCCCACCAACAATATATGAGTATACCATTTTCCTTTTTCCCCCACATCCCCACCAGCATTTATTATTATTCATATTCCTGGTAATTGCCATTCTGACTATAGTGAGATGAAATCTTAGTGTACTTTTTATTTATTCCCTGATTTCTAGAGATGTTGAACATTTTTTTCATATATTTTTTGGCCATTTGTGTTTCTTCTACTAAGAAGTTTCAGTTCAGAGCTTTTGCCATTTCTTGGTTGGTTTCCTGTGTGTGTGTATGTGTGTGTGTGTGGTGTGCATGTCTGCATGTTTTCTTCTAGCAGTTACAATCCTTCTGTTCTACTTCCTAAATCTTTTATACCTTTTGGTTTGACTTTTGTGCAGGGTGAGAGATAGGGATCTAATTTCATTCTACTACATATGGATATCCAGTTTTTCCAGCACCATTGGTAAAAATTCTGTCTTGTTTCCAACATATATTTTTGGCAACTTTGTCAACTTTCAGATGACTCTAAGTGTGTGGGTTTGTCTCTGCATCTTCTATTCTATTCCATGGTTCTTCATGTCAATTTTGATACCTACCATGCTGTTTTTCCTACAATAGCTCTGTAATATAACTTGAGATTGGGTATCATGATGCCTTGTACATCACTTTCTTATTTAGAATGGCAATTAGTTTTACACTTAACCTCAAGAGCATGAGTTTAAAATATATAATTTAGATTTGATCAAAATTAGAACTTTTTTGCTTAAAAGAACACCATAAAGTTTAAAATCCATAGAATAGTAAAATATATATGTTATAATATGCACATTTATTTCTAGGTAAAAGTCCCTAAATATACTTTAAAGCAACTCAAAGATATAAAGACAAATGACCCATTTTTTAAATGGACAAAGGATATGAATAGACATGTCTCCAAAGAAGATATACAACTGAGCAACAAGCACATGAAAAGATGTTTGACATCATTAGTCACCAGGAAAAGGAAAATCAAAATCAAAATGAGACACTACTTTATCCCCACTAGATGACTAGAATTGTAACAGGGACCATTTAAAATAAGAAATTTTCAAAGATTCCCAAATTGTATTTTTCCCTCAGTTCCCACCCATTTTTTGCTAATAGGTAAACTATGTTTTCCATCCCAACGTCCTACAGGCCATCTTCTCATGCTGGGAATGGGAGCCAAATGTGCCCGCAAAGCCCTCATCTGACCCTAAGTCTGAGAACCAAAATTTTAACCTATCTCTGCCTCAGACAGCTTGGCTGAATCTCCCTGTGTATATTTTCTAACTTTTTTTCCCCTATAAATTGTAGCACTTCTGTAGGATGGTTAAAGACTGATTAGCTGTCTTCCCAATTTTGGTCAAACTGTGATTAGATTATTTTTCCTTTTTGTATAATTTTCTCCTATTTTTGATGTGTATGAGTAACTGAATTCAGTCAGTCAGGACTCCAGATTCCTGAGCCATGGTACAAGAATCGAAAGATCATATAACAAGTATTAGCAAATAGGAGAAATCAGAATCCTCAGATATGGTGGAAATGGGAAATGGTGCAGCCATTTTGGAAATTAATTTGACATTTCATCAAATTATTAAACAGAATCACCACATGACTCAACAATTCCATTCCTAGGTATATATGGAAGAGATATAAAAACATTTGTCCATACAAAAACATGTACTCAAATGTTTATAGCAGCATTATTCATAATAGTTGAAAGAAATTAACAACACAAGTGTCCAAAGATTTCCCTCCTGTTTTCTCTCTATAATGAATGTCACTTTCAAGGATGACGTAAGTCACCATTGAGTAGCTGTTTCCCTTGTATTGTGATCTGCGTCATGTTCTTTACAGGTTCTATCTCTAATTCTTCCTTTGTTAAGTTCAACAAAACGGTTATTATTATTATTGTCACTATCATTACTATTACACTTTAAAGATATAAAATCTAAGGCCTCAGAAGTTTAATGAGCCCAACATAACATGCCCAGCGGATTTTCAATTCCAGGTCTGTAGCTCTCGGTAGTCTAGGATTTTTCCTATACTCCATGATTTTATTTGTTGCTCCTTATTGATCAGCTAACCTCAAACAACATCCTAACAGGTACATACATACATTTGAGAACATGAAAAGTATAATATGCCCCTGACAGTTTTCCAGATGCCAGGATAAAACATAGGAATTGTCAGCCATGAACAAGAACTTCTTCATTTTATTGTTGGTCTCTGTGCTTGCCAGTGAAGATCCATGTATTTCCTCCAGTTTCCCTTAGGGAGTTGGGGTTGGTTTATTTTGAAAAAGCTTCCCTTTCTCAAAACGTACCTATGTGATACTTCATTTTCACCTTTAAAAGGTGGAACAGCACAAGTAACACTTTAAATTATTGCTTTCACAGTGTCTTCCATAGAACAGGAACTCAATTTTTAATATGTGTAATAAGGCAGATATGCAAGACTTGTTCAATTGCCATATCCCAGGACTGAACCAAAGATTCTGGTTCAGTAATGTCTGGAATAGGACTGAAGATTTCCAAGTGATGCTGAACGCAGGTGGTACGCAGATGACACCCTGAGAAAAATGACTGGGTTTTAGTCTTTCGCCTAATGAGCTGAACGTACTTATAATCTTGCTTAAGTAAGGGTGGCAAGATGACCACTATTTTCAGAAGAACATTACAGCTGGTTCAGAAGCTTCCACTTTCCAGCTCTGAACTAGGACAAGTCTCTTAACCTCTCTGAGTCCCAGTATTGTGAGGATTTAATGAGAACAAATGTGAAAGACCTGAACTCGGTGTCTATCACTTAAAAGCCCTCAAAAAACATTCACTCCCTTTCACACACCCTTTTAAAAGCCCAGATCTGCTAACAAAAAGTGGCCTGCTGTCTGCTCAGTACACTGCAGCTCAAAAACTCTGCCTGTCTTCTGAAATTCCCATGCATCACACCAAGGCTGTTCATTTCTTCGATGATTAATCTTGCACGCATCACTAGCTGAATTTTCCACTGGCACCAGCTGATTTTGGCATTCCGAGCCTTCTTTAGGCTACCATGCCATTTGTTTGAAGAAACAGATGAAGATAGAAATTCAACACTTAACAAGTTTATCAGACACCACGTTCCAGGCGGCAGGAATTCACTTGAGCTTTGTCAGTTTCCCTCAAACGTGGCTGGCAGGCAGTTGATTCATCCTGGCCTGACTGGCTTTTGCTTTGGCTTCAAACTAAGTGAAAAACCTTGCATTACTGGACCTGCTTCAGGACACATAAGTGTGTTGGATGTGGCTAAAAGAGCCTGTTCTCTACCCTGTGGTAAGGAAGAGATTAAAAATAGAGTAAAAAAAAAAAATCAAATAAAATAAAAAAATAAATAAATAAAAAGTAGAGGAATTGATACTTGAATCTTTATAGATATAGATCCTTCGTGAAATGCAAAAGAATATTCTCTTATTTATGAACTTTTCAAAGCCTAGCAACTTTCATCTTAAAGGGGCCCTTCATTTAAAATTATTTTCTAATGGAAAGCAAATGGTAGTGAACCTTACAGAAGGATAGAATGGTATAGTCATCAAAACATTATTGAAACAATGAGAAATATGTATTCAAAATGACTACTTGCTTCACCAGAAAGGATCTTTTAACCTTTCAGTAACAGTGTAGTTCTGATTCTTGTTTCCAAATTTAGATTTCATCAGAGCAGCAGGCTTGATGCAATTTTGATATATATTTGTGATTTATTTTGCTATCTTTCACTTATATTTCTCTTGTAGACAAGACAATGTAAACTAAAATTATACAAAATGATATTTGCTAGTATTTCATTTTGTCATTTCTTTCAAGCAATAAACTTACTTTCAGGAGTAATTCATAGAATTTACTTTTTCTGCACCAAAATCAGAACCCTGGCTTGGCTACTTCCAAGCTGTATGACATTGGTGCTATTTCAACATCTCTGACTCCATCTTCTTAGATGCAATACAGGGATAGCAATAATTGCCTCATAGAGCTATTGTGATGGTTAAATTAGGAAAGCTTCTAAGACCAGTACTGTAAAACAGTGGGCACTTAACAAATCAGAATTCAGATCACACTGTGGATGTATTTTAAAGTTAATTACAATAAAAACCAAGTACAATTGTGAAGGAAGACAGGTCATCATCACAGGGTGTCTAATTGTTTTACGCAAAAGATAATTAAGAGTTCGTTGCCACAAGAAACTGAGGAAGTCAAAGTGTTTGCATTTCCTCAGAAACAAATTTTGTTTTAAGGTGCTTCTTTTAAATAAATATTTTGAACTTTCAATGTGTGGAGGTTAGAGCCACACTAATCCTTGACTTTAATGTATTTCCTGGGTTTCCCTTCTATAACCATTTTGTCTGAAATGCTCCTTTTTGGGTTTATCATCAGGTGAATGCAGAGAGTCCTCACCACTCCGTTAACACAGAGGTCTTTAGATTTGGAACACAGCCTAGTATACTATAATACCGATTATTGTAAAGTACACTTCTATAAGAAAAAAATTACAATTACAATAAAGTAAGCATGCCATTTTCAAAATGTTAATAATGCATAGGCAAAATTACTAAAGCCACAAAATATGCAACCGCTTGGAGTTTAATTGCAACTGGAAAACTATCCTTTGGAAACTGCATGTGAGTGGAAATAGGAGTTGGCAGGGAGAGCTGGCTTAGTACATTTGCTATGGAATAATGTTAACTGCTACCTTGTTTTACAAGCTGGGTATTATCTGATGCCTTTATGGGAGGGTTGTACAAGTCTGTACATTGACTCTGCGTGCTGATACTGTGCTTTCCATTTCAGATATGCTTGAGAAGTTTTAAACATTTTACAGGAAAATGATCAAATGAATCAAATAACATTTCCTGCATAAAAGAATCATAATATTTTACACATTCTATTGCTTTATATGTTATCAATTTTACATGAGATTATGGCAAATGAAAAGTTCCTGACTCAAGAATTTTTATTTTTGACACACAAACAAAAATAAACAAAGACAAAATGAAGAAAGAAGGCATAAGACAGTTCTTGTATTAAATCTAAAAGAAACCATGTAATAAGTTTTCTGCTCATTCCAATTATAATCAAAATGAGTAGTCTTCCTCATAAAAGATTCAAAATCTCTAGGTGTACTCTTAACTGAAAATACTCACACTTTCAAAATATTATAAAGATATGCCTTCACTTGTAAATATATGCCTCAAAATACATATAATTAAATTTTAAGAAAACATGTTAAGAATATCCATCAAATCTCCTTAAACAAAGATATTAATATAATATTGTTAAAATAGAGAGAATGCAGGGCTGGAGTCATGGCTGTTGTAAAGTGCTTGCCTGGCATGCACAAGGACCTGGGTTTGAACCCTAGCAGAACATACACAACTGTCAGAAAAACAAAAAATAAAATAAAATTGGCCCTCTCTTTCTCCTTCTCTCCCTCTCTCTCTCTATTTACCTCTCTCCCTATATCTCTGATTAAAAAATAGAGCAAATGTTTAAAAACTTAAATTTATTAAAAGTAAGGAGCTAATTAATAAAGTATATTGATAGTAGATTATTCTGCAGACATTGAAAATTATGTTAGAAAATATAACAAGGTAATGGGAATTATATATTAAGAGAAAGCATATATAGTATGGTCTCATTTTGTTTAAAAATTGTGCTTATACACCAAAAATAAGATTTTTAGTTCCATTCACCAGCAGTATTTTTATGTGATTTAGATTTGTAGCAGTTTGTTAGATTTGAAGTTAAATGTATTTTCTGAAATATTCTAGCGATGGTATACTTAATTATCATTGTGATAAGAATTTACTGCAACAATAAAAATGAAAAATTAGGTATAATTAGTAGCTGCTGTGTCTCTATAAGTAAGTAACTTTTCCTATATTGACATTTCTGCATTCAAACATGTCAGCGTTCAAGTGTGTCCAAATAGGCAAGTCACCAGATGGATCGCGTCTTGAATTGAGATGAACCTCAACAAGGGTCCAAAGTGAGTTAGAACTAGAGAATCTGAAAGAAGTCAGAATCTAGGGACCTAGAGAATATTTTATCCCAGTGATGAAAAGTTCAGGACCTAGAGCTAAAACCCAACAGAAGAGAAGACAATGGAAGATGAGATGGGAAACAACTATTTCTTGCCCTGCAACAGGTTTCATATTAAAAGATCTCTCTCAGCCCACCCCACCCTCCAATTCCCAAACAAATTGTTGAGAGGTATTGTGTCCTTAAGGTAAGAAACCTTTAAATCAACTAACTCTTGCCTTAAGAATCCATATTCTCAAGGATGGTTGAAGAATAGTCTATTTGATTCTTTTTCTTTTTTATAAAGAGAGAGGGACAGTGAGAGAGACACACAAAGACAGAATCAATTTTATTTAGTTTCTCATGGACTTTCTTTGCTCAGACACTTCATTGTGTACGTGGTGCTGGGGTTTTGAACCCGAGTACTCACACATGCAAGGCAAGTGCTGTAACCGCTGAGCCACCACTCCAGCCCTTCTATTTGATTTTTAATAGATCCAGTCTTCTATGACTTGAATTGAGCTACAAACACAAATGCAAATATACATTATTACTTATACATTTGGCTTTCGCATTAATAACGTATCTGAATTAATTTTTAAGTACTATTTTTCTCTGCAAAAGTTTCAAAACTAGTGACTGAAATTTAGGAGAGGTCAGATGTTAGCAGACTTCTAGATGAACCTCAATTTGCATGAAATTATATTAGGGAAACAACTTTAAAATAAATGTTTTAAATTCTAAAGAGCACTAGGTTCATTCCCCAGCACCAAAACAAAAAGAAAATCTAGAAAAAGCCAATAGCCTAACTTTGTTTTAAATTTCAAAGCAAAATTTTAGTCCCTGTCTCCAGAGTGGTTTTATTGCCCACAGGATGAAGAGGTGATGAGGTTGGACATAGCTGGGGAATGTTGTACTAGTGTCTCACAAAATTAAGGACTTTTCCAATGTTACCATTGCATAATTCATTTTAAATCTTGTCCTCAGATTAAAACAATTTCCATGCAGATTTTCTTCATAGGCTAAGTGGGGTTTTTTAAAACTCATCATTGAATTTCTTCAATATTTCTAAAAATAAGTCATCCAGAATTGTACCTAGCACTAATAAATACTAAAATAGGAAGGATTTCGCTTTTAACACTTTCATAATTAACCTCAAATTATGAATAGGCAAAAACTTTAAGGCAACCTATTCTATAGTTTCAAAGATGAAATAGAATATGTCAATCAGATTATATTTTAACTAATATTAAGCCATAATTTATTAAGTTGGTCATAATAAGGAACAGGTTCAATTCATTAAACCAGTGATAAAAATATGACCCAAGGGCTGTTTCTTCAAGCAGAATGTTTCCAGCTGGTTTCCACAGTCCTATCATCTCCTACTGACAGTATCCAAGGGTCACAGAGTCTCCTTCAAGCACCTTATTCCTGGTCCTAAAGATCTTCCCTTGCATTTCACATCCCCCTTTTGTGGCTCATCTCCATAGAGCTAACCAAAAGAGCTACGAAGAGCATCTGGAAAGATCTCAGGTCACAAAACATATTTCACCTGAGCACAAGCTGCTGATAAATTCATCTTGGCAGGAGACAACACATAAACCCATCTGCAATCCATCTGCAATCCCACTTCCTGTAATATTTGAACACTCTCTGCTAGCGCTTAACCACACACCTGATGAGCCAACTTGAGTGATTTCAAGTAGTCCACTAGGTGGCAGGGGTGTTTACAAGGACGTGAAGATGAACAATACCCAAGTCTCCTTAAGCAGTTGAACAAGAAGAAAATGGAAGAGAACCTGATTAGAGACATAAGTGGCATTTCGAATTTACATCATAGCATGTATTAAGGTGTGAAACCACCCAACCATCCATACACACACACAAACACATTTCAATTTTAAGCAAAATATAAAAGCCCAGCATAAATCACAACTACTACCACGCTCAGTTAACATTATCTATTTTAAATAACTCTTTAACAAAATATGTCTTTTTTTTTTTCATTCGTAGGAAAGAGTGAACTTTAAAGGAAATCCTGGATTACTGGTGTTCCATTGACACAGTCATTTATTTCCTATCTGTACACTTACATGCTCTAGGTCGCTTCCTGTTGTGTGTCATCTGCTGCATGTCAAAACTTGTTATTTAATCAGGGCTAACATATCCCTTTTAGCCATGCAACTGGGTTCCGGATCAGACTTGATTATAGTTTAGGGGATGATATCTCTTTGTTCTCTTTCTGCAATCTTTGTTTAAGCTATGTTAGAAATTATCCTCTTGGCTTGACAATAACATCACCTCCATGTGTGTTCTAAGTGATAAAAATAAATAAGTCCTGGTGGAAAAAAACTGAATTGTTTTTTCAGAGACTGAGATTTAAGTGTTGATTTTACACTTTTTGCCTATCTGATTCCAGATGAGTTTAGTTTTCTTACTAGTAAAAATGAAGAAAATAGTTAAGCACACAGGATCATTATGAAGATGGAATGAAAGTATACGGAAATCATTTCAAAGTGTAAAAAAGTAGGTTATTAAATATATATATGATATGTAAATTTATACACAGTTATCATTGAGTAGTAATTCATCAAATTTGAAAGAAACAGAAGACTCAGGAATATCAATACTGCAAATCCAGAAAGAATGCAAGAACAAATTCTACAAAGCCCAACCTAAAATTTTCTGTAGGACACACACTTGCATTTGTGCAAGGCCCTGATTGTGACTGGAGTACGTAGATTCACCATCTGGAGAGCTTTTGTGAACCTTGGCGTGAGAGTAGGAGAAGAAAGTTTATTCAAATACTCTTCTCCAGGAGTCAACATCATTAAGAGAATGTGTGCTGTAACTCTTTCCTTTGACATGATACAAAGACATATTCTCTAGAACTTCAGATCTAAGAGCTTCAATTTGAATTCTTCCCCTTTTAACTAAATCCTAGAAATTGAATACTTAATTGGTTGATTTACCATTGTATTCATTTTTTAAAATCTACACTAGCGTCAGAGTATATTGAAAGTTATTTTAAATATTTTTCATTTTCATAGAAAAGCTTCAAGCGAAATATTTACTTTCCATGCCAAAGAATTAGATCATTATAAAAACTTACTACTCAAAGTGTGGACCATGATCCAGCAACACCTTGATATTAGAAATGAATAATCTCAGGCTCCATACTAGACCCCTTAAATCAGAATCTGCATTGGATAAGATTCCTAGGTATTAGTATATATTTCAACATTTGGAAAGAACTGTTTTTGATCCTCAAATATTTATGTGTAGTTTAATTGTTATGTCATTTGATCTATGAAACAATGTTGACTTTCTCTATACCTCCATTCAAAATTATGAGTCTGCTTTTAACATTTATGCTTTTTCTTAGCCTCCATGGAACATTCCAAGGAATGTGAGGTTATTTTTCACTGGGACTCCATCACCTCGCTGAGTATTAGACTAGAATTAGTCTCTCTCTCTTTACTCCTCTCCCTCTCCAGCTATGCTTCAGATGTGTTGTGATATTTGAAATTGCCATTAAGAAGTTAAATGTGCACTGTATAAGGTCGCAACTGGGCATTTACTTTAACTATAGCACTGCTTGAAATATAAAATATATGGGGATGCTAAAAAGATTTTTAGCCAGGAAGACATTGAAAAGGCAGTTAAAACGGAAAAGATTCATGGCTTCCTTGAGATTGGCCTGAGGCACCATGGAACATTCTCTTTCTTAATCCTTTTTTCATTATATAATCTATTTACAGAATTCCTAGTTCTGCATGATCTGCCATTACAGGGAAATGGGCTTTGCATATGGAATAAAGATAGTAATTCAATTTAATGATAAGGATAAATAAAAAGAGTGAAGAGAAAAAGGAATCATACAATAGGAAACTGGTAACTTAGAGAACTTGAGAGGACACAGAACACAAACCTAGGTTTCAAAACTCAGAACAACAGTGCAGGTGGTAAGAAATAAGGAAATAGTCACAGATCTAGTCAGGTTTAAACTCTCAAGACCTGCACTCAGAGACATGAGAAATCCAGGTTCCTTCACTAGTGGACAAAGCTAATCTTTCAAGGTCTTCTGCAACATGAAAGGAGGGAGAGCACTGGACATATTTTAATTTTAGTAATTAATCAATATTAAAAGTGATGATTTTTAAAGCATTTAATTGGGAAAATACTCAGAACTATACTGCTAAGATATTCTAATGAAAAATATCACAGTGTCAAAGCCCCAGTGATTTGACTTCAAAGCATTTTGCCATTCATAATTACAAAGCAGCTTGGATTTTGAAGAGAGAAAGACCTTAAAATTACAGATTAGTATAAATGATATGAAGAAAATAACCAAGGATGAGTACAAATTATAAACTCACTTTAAGCCTTTTAAAGAATTCTTTTACCTAAGTCATAGATTACAGTGTTAGAGATTTTTTCTTGATTTTTTTGAAAAAACATGAAAATATATAAAAATTAAACATATTTATCAAAGCTTATAAGAAATTATTAAAAAGCATAAAATTACATGAATTTAATGCTTATAAAAACTGAGATAATCACAGCTAATTTGGTCTCTAAAGTCAAATACTTAATACATAACTGACTAAAAGTTTTTTAGCTCATTAGGTGCTGAACTTTAAACTAAATGGAGCCTTTTATATTATATTGGGAAAAGAGTGAAGATTTTTGAGTACTTGGAAGAACATATGTTTAAGGCATTCCTCTGTTCCTCATAATTAAAGTTACATGAATATGAAGGAATTTGGTTAGCACATTCACATAATTAATTTCTTGTAGAAGGAAGAAACTGGAAATGAATATAAGGAAATCTATTTCCTGTAGCTGTGAAGGGCAGTCTCCACAGCTGTAATGGAAGTCTCCTAGTCTTTAGAACACTTATAGATGTCCAAAGAAATCAGTGACATGCTTCCTCATTATTGTAAAATATGAAAGTCAAAGATTGTTGTGTAAGATTTTGTAAAAGTCTTTTCACAAAGATAAGAGGAAAGGGAACATGCCTATTTGATGGCCAGAAGCACGAACTTGTTTCTACTAAAGTCCTGGTTTGAATGCACATTATGTTTTTTTTATTTTATTTCAGCTTAGATAAATGCTGCAAGAATTGTACATAGCATTTTTATACTCTTCACTCTAATCCACATTTAACTTTGTTAATTTTGGCACAGTATTCTCATTGCTCTCTTGTTCTCTTTCTCTCTCTCTCTCTCTCTCTCTCTAAGATTTTCCAACCATTTAAAAATAAGGTATATATGTTGTACCTCTTTATCCCTTTAAGACTTCTCAAAAAAGGGGCATCCTCTTTTTCCATAGCTCCAGCACAATTTTGGGAAACTTGATATTGATGCTCTTACCTATCCACATTCATATTTCACCTTTATGCAGCCACATCAACTTCCAAGTAAGCAGACTAGGCATATCAATTGCACATGCAATTTCCTTTAAGGGACAATAGACAGTCAGAAGTTAAAAATAGGCATTTCATTTTCCAAAGTGTGCTAGGAATCAACACAGATATGAACCTAATTCCTTGAACAAATGTAATAGAATCCTTTCCATTGTCCAAATAGGGAAAGAAAAAAATTCTAAACTAAGATAATGTAGTTTAGCTACTCAGTAAAAATGGGATAACTGGGAGAAAATACAAATAACAGAATTAATTCTCAACGGATTCTTTTACTATGAGATATCATCAAAGAAAAGTAGAAAATTCCTTTTGCTCTTGGAGACTCACTGAACAAATTTAATTGTATTCAGAGTATAGGATTGTGATCTCACAAACTCATAAATTGAACTCAGTTATTTACATTTTTCAAAGTTTCACTATGAGAAAATATGCTAGGAGCATAGGAAAGGCTAAAGGACCAAAAGCAAAGAAGAAAGTTTCTTTTTTTCCAAAAGTTAGCACAACATGTGGAATAAAAAAAGACTTCCTTTCCTGAAGTCCTCTTGACGCTCGACCTAAAAGCTAGCCATCAAGCCAGGACAATTTTCAGGGAAATCACCAGTGGGAGGGACAAAGGGATTAACAATTCAGTCAGTAAAAGATCTGCTGTGAGCAATCTATTTGAAAAACACAGCAATCTTTGTATGGCAGTACAGATTGTTCAGGAACCCTTGGAAGATGTCCCACAAGGTCAAGGTCTTAATGTTAAAGCTGACCCCATACAACTGTAGAAAACACAGACATCATGGCCATTTCCCTGAACAAAGACTTGTAGAACAAGGAGTTCCAGTAGCTTTCGAGGAAAACAGCCAACATTTGACTTTGCAAATGCATAAAAACATATTTAACAAATGCCTTTGTGAAGTGAGAGCATTTTAGTGGAATAAAAACAATGTCAGAATTAAATTTAACCTAAGTACGATAGTACTAAGGTAGGTACAGTCTTGTATGCGCCAAATATGAGTAAAATTTCAGTTATCTTACTTCTTTACCTGGACATAATTTTTTTTATTTCTAGTTAAATTTTCAGAACTCCATTTACTAAAATGTCAAATTTCTTTGTATCTACAAAGGAATATCTTAAGCATTAATGTATTGATCAACTACTGACTGTATCACAATTATATTGTATAATTTGTAAGCTGCAGGACTTAATATGTTCTATGAACAATTAGCTATCAGATGTTTCCAAGAAAAAAATAATTATAGAATATATGCTCAGTAGAATTTCTGTTTGCATATCGTACTTTCACTGCACTTTAAAATTGGGATATATTTTTAAACTTTTCTAATAATTCCCCTATAAACAATTGCATATGTATTTGAGCCAGTTTTTAAATTTTTTTTTAAAGAGACAGGGACAGTGAGAGAGAGAAAGAATCAATTTTATTAAGTTTTTTCATTTGCTTTTATTGCTTTGACACTTCATTGTGTACATGGTGCTGGGGGCTTTGAATCTATGTCCTCACTCACTCCAGGAAAGCGCTGTAACCGCTGAGCCACTGATCCAACCTCAGTTTATAAATTTTTGACAAGATAATATTCTTACCTATTTCTGGAACAATTTAAACAATCAGGTCGTATTTTTTTATTTAAAGACATGTTAGAAACTATTAGTTGTAAATATGCAAATGATGTTTATAAACATTTACTATATGCACTCTGCAGATATGTAAAGAAGTCTTCTGTTGATTTTGTGTAATCTTATTAA
>PVKS010021027.1:0-27913 GCA_004027875.1 Aplodontia rufa | reverse complement strand
AGGGAGCAAACGCTGGCGGCAGGAACACGGGACCTGCATCTTCTACCGCTGCCGATTTCTCTGACGTCTCTGCTGCTGCTGTGGCTTCTTCTGACTGCTACTTCTTCTCTGACTGCTTCTGTGGTCTCTTCCTTCAGGACACGGCTGCTTGCTTTCTTGGTCTTCTCTGGCTACTGCTTCTCCTTTGGCTGCTCCTTCTCTGGCTGCTTTCTCTTCTTTGGCTACTTCCTCCACCTGACTAGCTGCTACTCTATCCATTACAACAGCCAATAGGGTACAATGCAAACACCTTTCTCCAATTGTAACAAATGAGTGGCCGAATAGCTTAGTCATGTGGTCAGGCAATTTGCTAATTACAAGCCAGCTGGACCCCTTAGAGTTGTTTACCACCAATTCTTCTACAAGCCAGCTGAGCCTCATGTCCCCAACACTGGGGATGGAACCCAGGACCTTGTGCATGCTCATCAAGAGCCCTCTACTGAGCTACACCCTCTTTCCAAGAGGTGTTTTAAAATAGAATGAAAAATCTTTGGGTTACTGTAGGACAGCAACCTTAGTGTTTATTTTATGATTTGTGATACCAGCTGCAATCATTTTTAAGGGTAGTTTTGTTTTCCTTTCTGGGATAATTGATTTAGATAAAAGGTTGAGTTCATTTCTGGGATTACCTTTTTCTCTTAGGAAAATGAAGCTGTTTTTCTTCTGGATGATAAATTCATAAATGAGATTAATTTGCTGTCAGGAAGAACAAAAAAGAAGATTCCTAGTCTGCAGCCATTGTTGAAGGATGTTTTTGTCCTGACAACATCCAGGAATGGTTAAGTAAACAGATATTTTCAAAAGGCTAGGTTTACTATTTTTTTTTAAATAGCTTAGGACAGTATTGAAGGAAACATTAAGTTAAGAATTGCATTTCATTTTTGAATGCAGATGCCTGGCTGGCTGGGGTACTCACTACGGGGGAACTTTTCCTTTGGAACAAAGATAAAGATTGTTTGAAAACTCTACAAGTAACTGAACAGCCTAAAGAAATGATTAAAGCTTCCATAGGTGGGAATTTTTTATTTGTTTAAATTGGTTTAACTGGGAGAAATATAAAAGGAAAAGAAGATGAAATCTTTTCCTATTATTTCGAAAATGTATCTCATGTGTGCATTTGTATATATTGGTATGTGTGAATATTTCTCTATATATGTTTTAAAAGTTTTTGGTAGTATTTATCTATACCTAGATAAAATTTGAAGAGAAGTTTGAGGGGCCTAACATTTCTGTGATAACAGTGGGTTCCTAATGTCATATAAGAAGTCTGGAAGTTTTCAGACTTCAGAGGTTTAATTAGGTGTTTTTTTGTTTGTTTGTTTTTTAATTAGAAAACTCTTCAAGACTACACTTGTATGTTTCTGGAAATGGAAAAAAAGTTTTGCTTACTACACCTTCTGGATGTATATTTCTTTGGGAATATTTGGAGTTACACAATATTGTGTCTTCTAAAAGCCTCTTATTGGTGGGTCAGTGGTCCCAGATCATACCTGAAGCAGTCCTTTTGCCTTCCAGTGATGATAAAGAAGCTGTAGTGAATGCTGTTTTTGTAGAAAATGAGGTAAAATTCAAATCAGACAGGATGTGGTGGGAGTTGAGATCTAAGGCCCTAGAAACAGACCCTATCTGGGAAGCTGTTTAGTAAAGGGTATGATGGCATAGCTGTCTTTCTCTAATCATTGTTAATTGTCTTAGATGTTGTGAAATTATTGTATGAAGAAGATGTTTGTATACTTCCTGGATCACATTTTAAAAAAATACTTATTAAAAGTGGTTTGAAATTAGAACTTCCTTTTTTCCCCTCCCTAATTTAAAATATAACTTGCATTGTAATTTATCAGGCTAGAATTGGTGATATTAAATAAGTCATTTAATTCTCAGGAAATAGCAGATTCATTAACTAAAAATAAAATATTTAAAAAAACTGCATGGTATACTGTATGGATGGATCAGCATCCAACCTAATCTACTACTGTTATTAGAAATTGCACTTTGAAGCTTTATTGCCATCCCCAATTGGGGTGATGCTCTAATAAAAATAATATACACTGTTAAGGAAGAAAACAGTAACTATTAAAGAATATTTTGAGTACTTACAGAGCATGTGTAAGACCCTGGGTCTTACATCCCAGCACTGACCAAAAAATAAAAAAAAGAGCCAAACTTGCAATCACAGCCACAGTAAATGGGAGTATTTAATTTTTAAAATTGAGACTTAACATTTGTGCATCTTTATGGGTTAAATTATGATAATTTGAAACATGTATACATCATGTAATAAACGAAGGTAATAAGTTTTTTTGGTGTTCAGAGATAAAATAATTTTTTATGTATTGGAAATTTCATATTCTAGTCATTTAGAAATCTATCATAGGTTATTTCATTTTATTTTTATTTATTTATTTTTTTTTAAAGAGAGAGGAACAGTGAGAGAGACAGAGAAAGAGAGAAACAACTTTATTTAGTTTTTCACATGGCCTTAGTTGCTCCAACACTTAGTTGCGTAGGTGGTGCTGGGGTTTGAACCCAGGTCCTCGCACATGCCAGGCATGCCTTCCAACTGCTGAGCCACACTGCTCCAGCCCATGTCATAGGTTATTTTAATCAATAGTTACTTTCATGTGCTACAGAAAAACCAGAACTATTTCCTCTTCTCCAAGCAGTGTTTTGGTGCCCCTTATTGAACTTCTTAACAGCATAAACTGCAATCTGAAGGACTGGAGTATTGCTCAGTGGTAGAGCATATGCTTAGCATATGCAGGACCCTGGGTTTAATCCCCAGCACCAAACTTCTCCAACCCCCCCACCCAAAAATCTGCCACCTGATTTTCCATTTGGGACCTACCTCTGAGTCAGAAAAAAATTAGTTGGTTTTTAGTTTAATGTTAAGAATAAAAATATAATGCTGGACTTGGTTGTGTTCACCAGTAATCCCGGCAATTTGGGAAGCTACGGCAGGATTGCAAAGTCAAGGACAACCTCAATGACTTAGGCCCTAAGCAACTAAGCAAGACTATGTCTCAAAATAAAAAATAAAAAGGGTTTAGGGATGTAGCTTAGTGGTAAAGCACCCCAGAGTTCAATCCCTGGTACCAAAAACCAAATGAAAACAAAACAAAACAGAAAAAAAAATAAAATATAAGCAGGGTCCCAGTATTTTTTGTTTATTTATGATGAGAAATATGTTTTTTGTACCTTGATTTATTTTCAGATTAATTTTATACTAAAATATATTACATTTACCTACAGTTATTTGGTGACTGCTGCCTGTGTTCATTTGCGTTTTATTCTGAGGAATGCCTGAAGTTAGTGTTTTTAGCCCTTCAGTGGAATGAGAATGTATTTATCCCTTTAAGGTAAGGTACATGTTTCCTTCTCCCCTATTTTCTGTCTCTTTAAAAACACTGTTATCTTTTGGCCCATACGTAATTAAGATTTGTAAAAGTTAATGTGAATTTCAGTTCTCACGGTTTTATGGGTCCTTTCTTCTAACCTTTATTTATTATTTTTTTTTAAATAGAGAGGGCTAGTGAGAGAGAAATAGAGAATCAGTTTCATTTAGCTTTTCATGTGGCTTTAGTTGCTCTGACACTCCGTTGTGTACATGGTGCTGGGTTTCGAACCTGCATACTTGCACATGCCAGGCAAGTGCAGTAAATGCTGAGCCACAAGCCCCTCACCTTTATTTTTTAAATGTTTAAGAGTCTTTCTTGTTTTTATTCTGTTTATCGTCTTGGAAGTGAGAACATGTAAAAGATAAGACAGGCTCTGGTTTTCCTTGTCTTGAAACTATAAAAATAGCTATTTTGGAAAATAACTCATACTGTTGTACCTTTTAAGTGCTCGAGTGCTTTTTTTTTTTTAGAGAGTGTCAGTGTTTATTTTTTTCTCTGGTTTTTGTTTTTCTAACACTTAGTTGTGTGTGTGGTGCTGGAATTTAAACCTGAGTTCTCGCTCATGGCAGGCAAGTGCTCTATTGCTGAGCCACTGCTCCAGCCCAAGTGCTTTTACATTTTTCTTTATTTTCTGTACTAGGGATTGAACCCAGGGGTGCTTAACCCTTGAGCCACATCCCCAGCCTTTTTAAAAAAATTTTTTTTTTTAAGAAAGAAGGAACAGTGTGAGAGAGAAACAGTTTTTATTTAGTTTTTCATGTGACTTTCATTCCTTGGGCACTTTGTTGTGTATGTGATGCTGAGTTTTGCACTCCCGTACAGGAGCATGGCAGGCAAGCGCCATAACCACTCCAGCCTCCCTTTTAATTTTTTATTTTGAGAGAAGGCCTCACTAAGTTTCTTTGAGCCTTCCTTGAATTGCTGAGGCTGGGTTTTTAAATTGTGATCCTCTTATCTCAGCCTCCTAAGCCACTGGGATTCCAGTTATATGCCATTGCGCCTGGCTGGCTCAAATGCTTTTTATTTATTTATTTATTTATTTTTTTTTTTTTTTTTTTAAAGAGAGAGGGACAGTGAGAGAGACAGAGAAAGAGAGAAATAACTTTATTTAGTTTTTCACATGGCCTTAGTTGCTCCAACACTTAGCTGTGTACGTGGCGCTGGGGTTTGAACCCGGGTCCTCGTGCTTGCCAGGCAAGCGCTGAAACCACTGAGCCACCGCTCCAGCCCCTCAAATGCTTTTTAAATAAAAAAATTTTATTTGTTCTAAAGAACTCAGTAAAATAGAAAAAATATTTTAGAAGCTTATAAGGACCATGATTTAATAAACGATGTGATTTAAAATTTTTTATGCCAACAGTACTTTATTAAGCTATTTTACATAAAGTAAAATGAAAAAACTTATCTTTCAGTGAACAAATCTTAAGTGTACAACTAGATAGACTTGTTAAATATATGTCTTTATAATTATTACTTAGATGAAAGGTAACACTATCCAAAAAGTTCCCTCTTCTCTACTTCTTTAATTCTTGTGAAAATGTTTGCTATTATGTAAAAATATGGTTATTTAAACATTTACTTGACATAGATGTATTTGTGGTTGACTATGAAAGCTGGCTCTACTAACAAAACTCTGATATTGAATTTGTTTAATTAACTGACAGCCATTCTTTTGTGCCTTTAATAAAATAAATTCTTCTCATCCTCCAATTTCCTTCCTCCTCCCACCACTAACCCCAGCTCCTCCTTTCTCCTCCATCTCTAAAAGGCCCCTAATTGTGCATTTTTAGGGATTTAAGTAGACTTTTAAATTTTTTTGTAATGAACTATGTCTGTCGCTTTCAAAGTTACTACACAAGCTGGGCATGGTGGCACATGCCTGTAGTCCCAGGTATTTGGGATGCTGAGATAGGAGTATCACTTGAGCCTAGGAGTTTAAGGTCAGCCTGGTATAGTGAGAGTCCATTTCAACCCCCCCCCCATAAAATCAAAGTCATTCTACTTCTTGTTTTCAATTATTTATTACTTTGATAGGTCATTGCCATACCAGGTTCATTGGGCACAGCAGGACTGTCTGCTGAGTAGTCTGATTCCCACATGTGAATCTATAAAGTCAAGAGGATCTCTGATTTCTGATTTTTCAAGAGATGGCCTCACCCTAGCAGTAACTCTTAACCAGAGAGACCCAAAGGTCAGTAAATATAATCTGTCTTGGAAAATATGAAAGAGATAATTTGCTCCAGCTTTGAGACTTGTTTTCTTTGATACTAGTTGTATTTTTTCCTTACTGTTACTTAATGTTCTTTTTTTTTCTTTTTTAAAGAGAGAGGGACAGTGAGAGAGACAGAGAAAGAGAGAAACAACTTTATTTAGTTTTTTACATGGCCTTAGTTGCTCCAACACTTAGTTGTATACGTGGTGCTGGAGTTTGAACCCAGGTCCTCGTGCTTGCCAGGCAAGCGCAGAAACCGCTGAGCCACCGCTCCAGTCCCTACTTAATGTTCTTTAAATTGGTGTTATCCCTCCCTCTCTCTGCCCCCCCTGGATTGAACACACTGCCACACATGTTCTAGGGAAACACTTTGTCACTGAGTTACATCCCCAGCCCTAAATTGGTATTCTCTAATCTAGCTGGGCCATGTGGATTGGTAAAGTTATTTAAGTTAGCTGCCATAATTTTCAAAAGCTGGTCTTCATAAGTGAATAGAAGGTAAGGGAAAAGGAGGAAAGAATAATAGAGCAGTAACTGCGATGTTCTTAAGGTAGAACAGAAAAGAGCAAGGACCTGTGGGGGGTCAGTATTGTCTTATCAGTTGGGAAACCTCCCTAGGTAGTTTATATATAACAGATGTTTAAGTCACCAGAGTTGTAAATAATGATTATAGTAAAATAATTATGATGGTGTTGTGGTATTTTTTTTTCCTTCTAGGCAACTCAGGTATTATTTATAAACACAGTGAATTTTGTTACTCTCTGTGGTAGCCTTAAGGGATGTAGTAATAAGAATCCTGTGGTGCCAGCTACACTTGTCAGGTATGGACTCTGATTATCTTTCTCAGTAGTGCTTTTGTTTTCTTTCCCAATAGTTTAAGAAGTTTAACACTAATAATTCCATAGGAATCATTTAGATAGGGACTGCAGCTTCCTTCAGCATTTGTGTTTAATAAGTTCTAACAGTTGCTTTATATGAGGAAAGCCTTAAATACTCTAAGGAAGGGCTTAGTAGGGTAGAAGATACTTGGGCATGTTTTCTTTTCTCTTTCATTGTTTTCTGTGTCATCTTCGGAGGAGTGGGATCAGAACTAGGTAGAACAGTATTTGGTTAATTTGGAGAGACCAAAATGAAAAATCCTGGGCTGAGTAGTCCATTATTCCCTGAGGGATGCTAGGATATTTATAACTTCATAAACAATTGGCATCCTCTTGTTTGGGTCAGCAGCAATCAATATTGCTAGCTGTTTTGGATGGCACAAGAGCTGCCAGTAGGACCTATAGATTAAAGAGTACGAAGATTTCCTCCTGGAGCTCCTAACTTCCTTTTCTGAACCCTTTTCTAGCTGCTTCCGAATAATGGGTTTTCAGGTCACCAGCCCTCTTTCTTCATTTTCTTTCCCTTCCCAACAGTTCCTTCCCAAAAGTATCACTGATCTCTGGTCAGTGGTCTGTCTGACTCAATTGTCTAACATTTTCATGAGGTGTAGCTTCTTTTTCTTCTTGTGAAACTATTATTATTATTATTATTATTGTTATTATTATTATTTTTAAAGAGAGGGATAGTGAGAGAATCAGTTTTACTTAGTTTTCCGTTTTTATTTAGTTTTAGGCTTTCATTGCTCTGGCACTTAGTTGTGTATGCAGTGAGGGGGTTCGAACCTGTGTCCTTATGCATGCCAGGCAAGTGCCATAACTGCTGAGGTACCACTCCAGCTCTGAAACATTAATATTATAGGTAGTTAAGAAATGGTGGCAGTGACAGCTTTGGGAGGAGGCAGAGTTTTCTGCTAAACTGCACTCCAACAAGATACAGGACAGGTATAGCCTTGAAATCTGTCGGTAGATCTTGGTTGTAGACTTCACTAGGATTAAACTTCATTCTAATTAAAATGTGATTAAACATCTCACTTCAGGGAGTATTTCCATTTTTGAATTGCCTATGAATCTTAATAAATTTCTAAGTGGAATATTGTTGAAGTAGATATCCATGAGCAAACTCCTTTTTTCTAGGAAGTAAAATTCATGAAGTAGGTGTGACAGTTGCTTACTATCTATTCCTTTACCCTCATTTTTTGAAATGTCTCACTCCTGCATGTAATAGACCATTAAAATTGTCGAGTACACTGTAGAGAGTCCTTTCTAAACATGTTGTGCCTTGCTCCTTCTAGGTCCTACTGGGTAGGTGATGTCAGCTGGACTCATGATAGTCTTTTTCTGGCTTGTGTGTTAAAACGCGGCTCCCTGCTGCTATTGACTTGCCAAGGTGAATTGCTAACCTTAATTACATTTGGTTGCTCTATAGAATTTGGGCCAGCAGAATTTATTCCTCTTCATCCACTAATAACATATAGGTGAGGCATTTGAATTGGTTTCATTTATTTTCAGAGGTTTTTCTCTACCTTTACTATGTATTTTTAAAAATAATTTCATCTTTCAAATTGTCTTTTTCTTTCTTTGAGTCTGTCTTCTCAATACCTGTTTCTTATTTATAGTTTTCTTCTATTTCTTTTTGTGGCTTAATCCTGATGAAAATTTGACATTGTGACTATGTAAGTATATGTTATGTAAATATTCAAAAGCACAAAAATTTATATTCTTTGATACAAAAGATAATAAAAGTCTTATATGATTTTTATTGTTATGAAAGAATAGCACATAGATAAATTAATAATACAAAATTAACTTTTCACATTGATATATCCACTTTTCCCCCAAAGGGTAAAAGTTGTTGGTAAAAAAGACTTCAGAATTTAGCCATGTTTTTAAATTTTAATTGTGAGATGAGGTAGAAATTTGGCTACAGTCAGATAGATCAAGATACAGATGTTGTCTTTTCTACTTTGTTGTGTTACTCAGTTGTTCTTTAAACCTGTTTCTTTTCCTGTGAAATAAAGGTGACAGTAATTGTCTTTTAGGGTGAGGAAATGAAGTAAGATAATATAATTACATGAGTATAAATCACTAAGTGTGGTTTCCATTTAAAGTGTATAAATATTTATTATTTAAAAATAAACTTGGGGCTGGAACAGTGGCTCAGTGTTTGGAGCTCTTGCTTGGCACGAGAGAGGATCCAGATTTGAAGCCCAGCACTATGTACATAACTAAGTGTCTGAGAAACAAAGGCCAGATGAAAAACTACATAAAATTGATTCTTTCTCTCTCTCCCTTTCTTTCTTAATAAATAAATAAAAGTAAAAATAAACTTAAAAATCATGTTAAAAAACTAAAAAGTAGGGGCTGGAGCAGTGGTTCAGAGGTTATGGTGCTTGCATTGCATGCATGAGTCCGCAGGTTCCAATCCCAGCACCACATACACAATGAAGTGTCAGAGCAATGAAAGCCACATGAAAAACTTGAATAAAATTGATTCTCTCATTCTCTCCCTCTCCCACTGTCCCTCCCTCTCTTTAAAAAAAAAAAAAAAACAAAACAAAACTGAAAAGTGTAGAAAATGATATATTCTTGTAATCCTATTTCTCAGAGGTAACAGTTAACATTTTAGTGTGTTGTCTTCTAATTTAAAAAATATGTATGTAACATTTATAACAGCAATGTTATTTTCTTTTTAAAATAAATCATAGGGTATATGCTCTTTACTACTTTGCTGTTTGACAGCATCTCTACATATCTTTCCATGTCAGACATTATTATTTCTAATGGTTCTATGGATTTCTGTACATATTATTGTTAATGAGTGTCTGATTGTTGGCTATTTGGCTAATAAGAAAAAGCTGATTAGATTTCTTAACCAGACAGAAATTTTGGTGATTTTTTTTCTCCCTATTTATTTTTTTTAAAGAGAGAGGGACAGTGAGAGAGAGAGAATCAATTTTATTTATTTTTCCATCTGGACTTTGTTTCTCAGACACTTAAGTATGTATGCTGGAGTTTGAACGCAGGTCCTTCTGCATGCCAGGCAAGTGCTCCCAACATTTGAGCCACTGCTCCAGCCCCTGTTTAACTTTCTTTATTATTAAAAATAAACCGCCATAATTATTTTCTAAAATAGGTTAAAAAAAAACCAGTAAATCCCATAATTCCAGGGAAAAATTTAAACACTTGTAAACCTGTATGTTTTTAATCACTATGTTGTAGTTTTTGGTAGATGTATATGTATACATTTAATACTTTCTTATGTTTTTCATCTGTTTGCTTTCTCATCATTTATTAATTTTCGTTAGCTTTTATTTGGAATAATATGATTGTTTCTTTAAGATTTTCTTACTGATTCTTGAATTCTAATGCTTGTTTGCTAGACCACAGCAATTTACATTTCAAGATTCAAATAATTCTGTAGATTCATCAGCTTCTGATAGCGACCCTATGAGACAGCGGTTTTCTATAAAGGCACACTCACGATTACCCTACCTCATTGTTTCTGATGGATACATGGTCACAACCCTTCGATTTTTTGATAACCTCTCTCCATCAGTGCTTATGAGATCACTTCTACTTGATTCAACCCAGAGGCTTGAGAAAACGTATCAAAGTGTGATGTTGTCTAAGGTATAGTATTTTTTGGTATCATTGGTAATATTGCCTTCTTATTCTTTTCAAAGTTAAAGCTATACTAACAGTAATGTTCTTTATTACTTTATTAGTTGACCAGATAATTTTTAATTGCTTATCATAGAATTACATATAAAATTTTGTTCCTGGAAATCTTCTCTTTTCCTCTATAGCCAAAAAGCAAAGGTCTGAACTTGCGATCGCTGGATTCTCTAAGGGCTAGCCTGTTAAAACACCAAGGAAATGAAAGTTCAGCTGATTGTACCATCCCCAAGTTTTTGCAGGCAGAAGAAACAATGAAGTTAAATGAAAAAACAGAGTTTCAGGTACTTAATAGCAATGTTTTATTTGCTTTGAATAATCACATGCTGATTTTTTTTTTTTAAGAGAGAGGGACAGTGAGAGAGACAGAGAAAGAGAGAAACAGCTTTATTTAGTTTTTCACATGGCCTTCGTTGCCCCAACACTTAGTTGTATACGTGGTGCTGGAGTTTGAACCCAGGTCCTCGTGCTTGCCAGGCAAGCGCAGAAACCGCTGAGCCACCGCTCCAGCCCTTACATGCTGATCTTAGTCTAAGAAACATGCTTTGTTTTTCTCTTGTTAAAGGGAAGAGAATTTTGAGAATACCACAGTGATTCTACTTATAAGGTTTAATTAATATTAAGTATAATTTTTTTCCTCATGTTTAGGATTTTGAAGGAGAAGAAACTAATGAAGGCAGACACTTTCCAAACACCTTATTTCCTTTTTGGAACCAAAAAAGTGCAAGTGCCAAGGAGGGAAGATTGGAATTTGCATCTATGTTCGATACAATACATGCAGAGGATGACACCAAGGAGACAGATGGAACCATTACAGAACTGCATTCTATCCAGAAAAATCTACTTGCAGCGTGGACTGTAGGAATTTCAAAAAATGTGTCTGAAAAAAGTTTAATGTTAAGTTACACTGTAGTTTGTATCACCCATTTTTTCTACATTCTTCAATTTGTAAAATGTCCTTTCCCCAAACTTGATCTTTTTTTAAGCAAGATCACAAAACATAATGCATGGGTACTTTGTATCTTTCAACTTTTTCATCAGTGTTTGTGTACCCAGTATTGGGATATAAGGTACAGGCAAGATGTGCGACATTTGATCAAGCTGACCTCAAATACTATAAAGCTTTTGCTGACTCAGCAGCAAAAAGGTCAGTTATTCTCAGAGAAACTTTTTGCCTGCTTTTATTTACTCAGAATGGTAGCTGACAATTTAAATGGTATATATAGGCTTCAACCTGAAGTTATTTCAGTGTCAGCTGATGGAGGTAGAGAAGCAGATCAAGACTCATTGGTGGTATCTATTTTTCAAATGTTACAAGACAGTGGTTCTCAGGAAAACTGGTCTTGGATCTCATCTTTCAAGTTTCATCCTCAAGTAACAAATCTTGTTCAACAGCCAAGTCACAGGTATTATTACCTACTTTATAATTAAAATGACATTAGATTTCCCATACTGTAAAATTTACCATTTTAAAGTATATGGTTCAGGGTTTTTGTGTGTGTGTGAGTAAGATTGTGAAATTATTAGTACTAATTCCAGAATATTTTTATCATTCCAGAATGGTATTTTGTTATTTTACAAATATTTAAGTACGTATTTCAAAACATCATGTTAAACCTAATGAATAGGTACAAGTTTTGTTTGCCAGTCAAAAAATATTTTAGAATTTATGCCAAATGTTGTACAACACAATCTTCTTTTTGGTCTTGGGAAACCATGATGTTGTTCAAAGATTTTCATTTAGTAAAAAGTGATCATAGGCACATAAAACATTTGTGAAAATTTTTATATATATAGTATGCATTTTCAGTCATTAGATGTATCATATTTAAATTACATCGATATGTTATTATATCAGGGAAGAGTACAGGCAGAAAAATAGGATATGAGGGTGCTGAACTCATCACTAGTCTGAAACTTGGTTTTGATGGTTACCTAATCTTTGCAGATTGATTGCTTTCTGGAGAATATTGTACAAAAAAACTTTATGGTATCAAACACAGTTAAGTCGAAGAATTCCTGAAGGTGATAGACAATTAATTGAAAAGATGGAAGATGAAGCATCTACTGTCAAGTCCCTGTTATGTCATATACAAGCTAGCTTACAGACTGCTGGAGATCGCTTGAACCAGGCCTTAGAACTTACATCAATCAGTGGTTGGTATCTTATAAACAATTTCTAGCTCTATGAATAAAGTGAAATAATTAACTGGGGTTTGGTTTTTTTAGTTTGTTGCAGTTTGATTTTCAAAATAATTTGTGACTGAGATGTATTTACTGAATTTTAGAAAACAGTAACTTTTTTTTTAAGGGGCAGTGAGAGAGAGAGAAAGAATCAGTTTTACTTAGTCTTTCATGTGGCTTTCATTGTTTGGGGACTTTGTTGTGTACGTGGTGCTGGGGTTCGTACCCGCATACTTGTGCATCCCAGGCAAGCACTGTAACTGCCGAGTCACCGCTGCAGCCCCAGAATACAGTAAATTTTTATGAGTTAACGTAATTAAATATAGCTAATTGTTGCTTAAAAACTGCCTAGGTGAAGAATATTTCCTGTTAGGATCATTTGAAAAGTCCATTCAACTGTGGAAGAAAGCTCTAGAAGAAACCCAAAACACAGGTAGGAAGGTGATAAAAAAAATGATATATGCCATAATATTGGTACGAGTATGTGTTAACTTGCTGCAAAACTTCAAAATAATTTCAAAAAAGTGCTCACAATATCTTCTTTTTTACCTTTTCATATTCTTAGACCTTCTTAATCTATTTCTGAATTTTGCTGCCAACAATGAGCTGTGCTCAACATTAACATTCTCCACTGTTAATTCTGGGTGAAAGTATAAGAAAATTTTGAATTCACAAAGTAAATTTTTTTTTTTTTTTAAGAGAGAAACAACTTTATTTAGTTTTTCACGTGGCCTTAGTTGCTCCAACACTTAGTTGTGTACGTGGAACTGGGGTTTGAACCCAGGTCCTCCTGCTTGCCAGGCAAGCGCCAAAACCACTGAGCCACCGCTCCAGCCCCTCAAAGTAAAATTTGCAAATATTGGATGTGACAAATTAAGTGTACTTCCATGTCTTTTTTACTTATTTGACATAGTCTTGGATATTGGAGGGAATTGTTGTTACATATTCATACATACCTGGGTATTGACATAGTAAGTTAAGACCAATCCTGGTGCAGGGTCTCTCCCCCTTCATCCATTCCTCAAGCTCATATCTCCTCTATAGTACCCCCATGCTATAATTGGAAATGAGCATATACATGTATATTAATTTTTGAAATTTCAGAGTTTTTCTGCCTGCCTGGGTATAGTTAGTTAGGCTTCTAATGGGAGGCGAGAGTTCCCAGTTGCCTTGATAAACCATTTTATCCCTCCCTCTAACCCCAGCCTCCTTCTCTTCTCCCCCCACTTTCAATGTGTGGTTCCCCCAGCTTATGTGAAATTTCACCTATGGTGAGTTTATTGTTTAAACTTAGCTAGCTTTTATCTTGTCTTAGGATTTACTCTAGCTTCCACATAGAAAAAATATTTGGCCCTTAAGTCTCTGTGTTTGGGATATTTCACTCAGCATGATTTTTTCCATTTCCATCCATTTAACTGCAAATGCCATGATATCGTTCTCTTTAATAGCAGAGTAGAACCCCATTGTGTGTGTGTGTGTGTATACATACATACATACATACCACAGTTTTTTTAATCCATTCATCTAGTGAGGGGCATTTCGGTTGGTTGCATAGTTTGGCTTTGTAAATTGAGCTGCTGTGAACATTGTTGTAGCTGTGTCTCTATAGTGTGCGGATTCTAGCTCTTTTGGGAAAATACCCAGGAGTGAGATAGCCAGGTTGTAAGGTGGTTACATTCCTAGGTTTTTGAGGAGTCTTCACACTGCCTTCCACAATGGCTATACAAGTTTGCAGTCCCACAACAGTGTGTTAGTGTTCCTTTCTCCCTACAACCCCTCCAGCATCAGTTATTATTCATATTCCTCATTTTCGCCACTCTGACAGGAGTAAGGTGGAATCTCAGTGAATTTTTGATTTGCATTTCTCTGATTGCTAGTGATGTAGAACACTTGCTCATGTATTTATTGGCTTTTTGGACTTCCTCTGTTGAGAAATTTCTGCTTAGTTCCCTAACCCATTTATTGATTGGATTGTTTGTGTTTTTGGTGTTCAGTTTTTTGAGTTCTTTGTATATTCTGGATATTAGTCCTCTGTCGGAGGCATAACAGCAATGATTTTCTCCCATTCTGTAAGTTCTCTTTTGACACTCTTGACTAATTCTTCAGCTATGCAGAAGCTTTTCAGTTTAATGGCATCCCAGTCATTTATTCTTGGCTTTAATTGAGGAGTGTTTTCAGTGACCTTTGGGTACATCTCCATCTGTCTTTGTTTTGTTGGTGGTGCTAGTGATGAAATCTGTGGTTGATTGTTAATGAAGATCAATGAGATTTAGGTCCTGATTAAAGTAATAGTTTTGTTGTTTAGAGAACTACACATATCTGAATGGGAAACTGTAGATCAAATATTTTACCACCTTCTTATACACTTGGAAAAGCCTGGAGCTAAGACTTCTTGCCCTTATCTGATTTCGCAATTTATAGTTAGTTAATATATTGTTGGATTATATATGATTTGTATAGAGTTTTTGATAAGTATATAGTCAAATATCCTAACACTAAGCCATTATCCCAACCCTTCCTTATAAGTGCATTTTTTATTTAGAATACTTTTCTTTTTTATATTTATAATTTCATTTTTAAAAGAGAGAGGGACAGTGAGAGAGGAGAAAGAGAGAATCAATTTATTTAGATTTTCATGTGGCTTTCATTGCTCCAAGACTTCATGGTGTATATGGTGCTGGGGTTTGAACTTGTGTACTCGGGCATGCTGAGGAAGCACTGTAACCGCTGAGCCACCCTCTCCAGCCCCATATTTATAATTTTTTAAATAAGGAATTAAGTAGTTATATAATCATAAATGCATATAAAGTAACAAGATATGCATTTAATCGTAAACCATAGTTACCCCCACATTGCCCACACCCGTCTCTTAATTCTTCTATATTATGCCCATATAGCAAATATCAATATCCATATACATATATGTATAAGATTGTGAGTTTTCCAGAGTTCAGTGATTGCATAAATATTATTTGACATCTTGAAGAGGGGTAAATATTATGCTACCTTGTTGATTGTCTCCCTAGATGCCTCCCTATCTTCCCTTCCTCTCTCATCTCCCACCTCTCCTCTCCCCTCCCCTCCCTGCCCTTTATAGCTATTGTTTGCCTAGATTATGTGTTGTTATGCTCTGAGTAGGTCTAAAACATGAGTTTAACAACCTTTCACCCAAACCTGGGTTTAGCTCTAGCCTCCACAAATAAGTGAAAGCGTTTGAGCCTTGATTCTCTAGGTTTGGCTAACTGTGCTCAGCATGATTTCTTCCATTGACATCCATTTAGCCTCAAAGGCTGCAATATCGTTGTTTCTAATAGCTAAGTAGAACTCCAACATATGTATGTGTATATATATATATTCCAATATATGTGTATATATATTCCAATATATTTATATATGTATATAACTCCAATATATGTATGTGTATATATATATTCTTCATCTTTGCCAATCTGACTGGAGTGAGGTGAAATCTTAATGTAGTTTTGATTTGCATTTCTCTGATTACTAGTGATTTAGAACACTTTCTCATGTATTCATTGGCTTGCTGGATTTCCTCTGTTGAGAAGTTTCTGTTTAGCTCTCTGTCCCATTCATTGATTGGATTGTTTGTGATTTTGATGTTATTTTTTGAGTTCTTTGTAAATTATAGATATTTGTCCCCTGTTAGGAATCACAGGACATGATTATCTCGCATTCTCTTGATAATTTTGACCAATTCTTTGAGCAAATGCTTTTTAGTTTAATGGCCTCTCACTCATTGATTCCTGACTTTAATTCTTTTGCTTTTGGAGTCTTGCTGAGAAAGTCTCTGCCTATCCCACATGCTGGAGTGTTGCACCTGCTTTTTCTTCTAGCAGTTGTATGGTAGTTGGTTTAATTCCTAGTTCCTTGATGCATTTCAGTTTGATTTTTGTGCAGGGTGAGAGATAAGTATCTAATTTCTAGTTTCTGCAAATGGCTGTCCAGTATGTCCAGCACCATTTGTTGAGTAGGTAGTCTTTCTTCCATGTTATATTTTGACCCATTTGTCAAATATCAGATATTTGAAGATTTATGGGTTTGTCTCAGAGTCTTCTATTCTATTGCATTAGTCTTCATGCCTTTTTTTTTTTTTAAAGAGGGACAGTAAGAGAGAAGGAATCAATTCTTTTAATTTAGTTTTTCATGTGACTTTTGTTGATCCAAAATTTTGTTGTGAATGTTGCACTGGGTTCAAACCCACGTCCATTCGCATGCCAGGCAAGCACCTTAACCGGTGAGCCACCACTCCAACCCTCTTCATGCCTGTTTTGATACCAATACCATACTATTTTTTATTACTATAGCTCTGTAGTATAATTTTAGATCTGGTATTATGAAGCCACCTATTTTGTCTTTCTTGCTTAGTAATGTTTTGGATATTCTGGGTTTCTTATTATTCTAAGTGGATTTGAAAATTGTTTTTTCTATAACTGTAAAGAAGGATATTGGTATCTTGATAGGCATTGCATTGAATCTGTACAGCACTTTTGGCAGAATGACCATTTTAATTATATTGATTTTGCCTAACCAAGAACAAGGAATGCCTTTCCATCTTCTCAGGTCTTCTTCAATTTCTTTCTTCATGTTCAGTAGTTTTCATTGTAGAGGTCTTTTATTTCCCTTGTTAGATTAATTCCTCAATTTTTTTTGAGGATATTGTGAATGGGACCTATTTCCTGATTTTTTCTTCTGCCTTATTATTGTTAGTGTATAGGAAAATTATTGATTTATGGATGTTGATTTTGTAGCCTGCTACTTTGTTAAATCTGTTTATAAGCTCAAGCAGTTTTCTGGTGGAGTTTTTTGGGTCTTCCAGATATAGGATCATGTCTTCAGCCAAAAGGAATAGTTTTAATTCTTCTCTTCCTGTTCTTATTCCTTTGATTTCCTTCTCTTGCCTGATTGTTCTGGCTAGGGTCTCGAGGATTATATTGAATAAAAGTGGTGAGATCAGACAGCCTTGTCTGGTTCCTGAGTTTAGTGGAAATGCTTTCAGCTTCTCTCTATTTAGCATTATACTAGCTTGGGTTTGTCGTATATGACCTTTACATGGTTAAGATATGTTCCTTTAATCCCTATCTTCTCCAGAGTTTTGAGCATAAATGGGTGCTGGGTTTTATTTGAAGGCCTTTTCTGTATCAGTGGAGATGATTATATGGTTTTTGTCCTTAATTCTGTTTAAGTGATGAATTGCATTTATTGGTTTGTGTATGTTAAACCAGCTTTGTATCCTTGGAATGAAGCCCATTTGGTTGTGATGAATTAATTTCTTGATGTATTTTTGAATGTGGTTTGCTAGAACTTTACTAAGGATTTTTGCATCTGTGTTCATCAGAGATATTGGTTTGTAGTTTTGTTTTTTGATATGTCTTTGTTGGTTTTTGGTATCATGGTTATGGTTGCCTCATAAAATGTGTTTGGGAGAGTTCCTTCCTTTTCTGTTTCTTGGAATAGCTTAATAAGGAGCAGTATTAGCTCCTCCTTATAGATGTGCTAAAATTCTCCTTTTTCATTCTTTCTGTTTTTTTAAAGAGAGAGGACAGTGAGAGAGAGAGAGAGAATCAGTTCTATCTAGTTTTTTATGTGGCCTTTGTTGCTCTGACACTTCATTGTGTACATGGTTCTGGGGTTTGAACCTGCATCCTTGTGCATGCCAGAGAAGTGGTGTAACTACTGAGCCACCGCTCCAATGCCTCCTTTTTCTTTTTTTAAGACAGACAGAGAGAGAGAGAGAGAGAGAGAGAGAGAAAGAGAATTAACTTTATTTATTCTTCTGGTTTTCTAGTTTTTATTACACTTAGTTGTGTATATGGTGCTGTGGTTTGAACCTGGGTCCTCACGCATGTTGGGCAAGAGCTCTACCACTAAGCCACCACTCCAGCCCCATGTTAGAATATTTCTAACTTAGAATGGTTCTGTTGGAGTTAAGGGCAAGTGTATAAGCCATTTAGATAGGCCACTTTGATATATTGTGGAGGGTCAGTTGCCGGACTGTGGTGTAAGGATGTGGGTTTTATGTAGAAGCAAGGAAATTAGTTGGATGAGGAGACTCTGAACCAAAGCATTGTGAAAGGTAATGAAATACAGGTCACCTTTGACAAATATTTAATAATTTTGATCAATTGAACTTGTTACTTTGTACATTTAGAAGCAAGTTTAATTTCTCAGGTATGGGAATTGTCCAGCTGAATGAAGGGAGTGTGGCATTCAGTGAGATAGGCAGTTTTGGATAAAAAAAAAAAAATTTTTTTCATTGTGAGTGCTATTGAGGACATTTCGTTTATAACTTTTAGCCATTAGGAATGGCTTCTACTAATGGAGGTTGAATGTGGCAGAGGGCTCATAAGAAAGGTTATTTTTTTGAAATTGTCCCTCACTATGTTACCCTTGAAATCCTGGTCTCCTGTGGTCCTTCTGCCTCAACTTCCTTAGTAGTTGTGACTACAAGTGGGTGCCATTATGCCTGGACCAGAACTTGGAAGATTGGGGCTAATTTGTTGTTCCCTGGGTATCATCCAGAGCCCGGGCTCCTTGTTGGGCACAGTGGCATATGCCTGCAATCCCAGAGACTTGGGTGGGGGTGAGGCAGGAGGATTTCAAGTTCAACCTCAGCAGTTCAGCAAGGCCCTAAGCAACTTCCTGAGACCTTATCTCAAAATTAAAAATAAAAATGGCTGGGAATGTAACTCAATGGTAAAGTGCCTCTGGGTTCAATTCCTAGCACTCCACACCAAAAAAACAAAAATTCCAAGCTCCTTTGGTTTTTCTGCTGTATCATCCTTGGTGTATTATTTCCAATATTAAGGCCATTACATGGGATAAATGGCTGCTGGAATTCCAACAATCATAAATATGTTTTAGGCAGTGGGCAGGAGGAAGGAGGGGAAAGTAGGAAAATTTATAAAAGTAATGTCTCCTAGCTGAGTTATCTTTTTTAAAACACTTCAGAAGTTCTGTATACTCTTTTGTCATGCTTCATCACAAGATGCATTAATAAAATTATAATTCATTCAGGAAGAATGGACAAGGGTTAGGCAGCCAATAATTTTAGTTCTAAACACTCTTCATATATTTGAAGACAATTGTCAGGGTCTTTTGCTCTTTGGATGGTTGTTTCTTCTCCTTTAGGAAGTTTCTAGGCCATCTGTTGGATATATGAATAGTTTTTTGGGGTTTTGTGACACATTCCCTTCTGTTCCATACTCTTTGTACAGAATATAGAAGTCGTTTGTGGACCTTGGTGCTAAGATGATGAGAATTTGCATCTCTCTTTAGATAAAAATCTTAAGTCATTTTAGGGCCTAATGAAAGGAAATAAAACTGAAAAAGGCAAAGTATTGCTGACCTGCTTTTAAAAAATCTTTTATTAAAGTATAAAACTGAATAATTGAAGTATATAGCTGAAAGGTTCTTTCTCTGAAACTGTGCACACCTGTAATCCCAGCTACTTGGGAATCTGAGATAGGGATAACAAACATGAAGCCAGCCTCAGCAACTAAGCACAGCCCTGTAGCAGAATAAAAAGGGCTGGGGATCTATAGCTCAGTATTAGGGCACCCCTGGGTTTAATTCCCACTATCACACAAACAGACAACAACAAAACCCCCCAGATACTTAAAAGTATATATATATTGTAAGTATGCACCTTGATGAATTTTCACAAGTTGCTTACTTCTGTCTGCCTAGCACTAGACAAAGAGCATTTTCTTTTTTACTTGCTTTTAAGGTAAGCTTAATTCTTTCCTGTTTCAGGAAAAAGAAGGACCTGTTTTCTTCAGATGCGCTACTATCTTTCTCTCTTATACTGTCACCTCTATAGTTATAATTTAAATGATGCTCAAGGATTATGTGATGAGCTAGTAAAAGAAATACTGAGATGGTCCCAACTGCCTGTTAAACAAAATGAAGATTATTCAGGTATGCTTTTTAAAACTCAGTATATTTAATCTTGTTAATTCATATTTATGGGATTTTATAAGAATTTGCTTATACATAAAAATCAGCTGTCTTCCCTCTGCATTGAGTAAATTATGTTATATTTTGGACTGTCAGCTTCTCAATAATAGTGAGTTTTTTGTTAACTTTTCGTCTTAGGATCCTTATGTTATAGCAGTTATTGTCTGCTGAATTGATATAAGTGTTTTCTCTCAGGCCTATTTACTAGACATAATATCAGGTATCCATGTATTTTTCCTTAATATGTTTTGTTTAAATGTTGCTTAACGTGGTTTAGAATAATCATGAAAATCACTTTCTGGGGTATTCAGTCTTTTTTATTCTGTATAAGAGACTGCAGGATATTTATATTTTCCTTTTTCAAAGAGATACATTTATTTAAGAGTGAATTTTTTTTACTTTTCCATCTGGCCTTGGTTTCTCTGACACTTAGTTGCGTATGTGATGCTGGGATTTGAACCTAGGTCCTTCCACATGCCAGGCAAGCACTCTTTTTTTTTTTTTTTTTTTTTTTTTTAAAGAGAGGAGGACAGTAAGAGAGACAGAGAAAGAGAGAAACAACTTCATTTAGTTTTTTTACATGGCCTTCACTGTTCCAACACTTAGTTGTGTACGTGGCACTGGGGTTCAAACCTGAGTCCTCGCGTTTGCCAGGGAAGCACCGAAACCACTGAGCCACCACTCTAGCCTCAAATGCCAGGCAAGCACTCTTAACTGCTGAGCTACTGCTCCATCCCATCAAAGCGATATATTTAAATTAAACAGAAGCAGAGGGAAAGATTTGTGTGAATGAACACATAATACATTTATAATGACCACAGACTGTTAGATGTGTACTGTGCGTATGAATACATCTGAAAGGCCAAACTAAATATATCAGGATTTTCCAAGTGGAGTCCATATTATTTTAAATATGAAGACCATACCTTCTTTTTAAAAGAGAGAATCAATTTTTATTTAGTTTTTCATGTGACCTTCATTGATCTGACACTTTATTGTAAATGTTGTGCTGGGGTTTGAGCCTGTGTCCTTGTGCATGCCAGGCAGGTGCCGTACTGCTGAGCCACGGCTCCAGCCCTAGGAGACCATATCTTTTAATTTATGTATTATTTATTATTGTTATTGTTACTATCATTTTCTCAGTCCTGGAGATCAAACCCAGGAACTTGTTCATGATAGGCAAGTACTCCATCACTGAGCTACAATACCAGCCTTCTTTCTTTCTTTCTTTTTTAAGAGAGGACGACAGTGAGAGAGACAGAATCAATTTTTATCGAGTTTTTCTTATGGCTTTTGTATCTCTGACACTTAGTTGTGTACATGGGTGTTGGGGTTGGACCCATGTACTCACACATGCCTGGCAAGCCTCATAACTGCTGAGCCACCGCTCCAGCTGCCAGCCTTATTTCTTTTTAAATTTTAGTGTTTACTATGACATATTCATTTTAGACAATTTTTTAAAGAAATCAGTTTTATTTATTTTTTCACCTGGTCTTTGTTTCTCCAACACTTAGTTGTATATACGGTGCTGGGGTTTGAACTCAGGTCCTTGCTCCTGTCAAGTGCTGTAACTGAGCCACCTCTCTAGCCCCTTGTATATAACATTTTTAAAATTAATTAATTAATTTATTTATTTTAAAGAGAGGAGAGGGAGACAGAAAGAGAGAATCAGTTTAGTTTATTTATTCATCTGGCCTTTGTTTCTCTGACACTTCACTGTGTACGTGGGTGCTGGGGTTTGAACCTGGGTCCTCCAGCATGCCAGGCAAGCGCTCCAACTACTGAACCACACCCTCCAGCCCCTGTAATATAACTTTTTAAATGACTGGAAGGTTTTTTTGTTGTTGTTGTTGGTTTTTTTTTTTTTTTTTTTTTTTAAAAGAGAGAGGGACAGTAATAGGGATAGAGAAAGAGAATCAATTTTATTTAGTTTTTCATGTGGCTTTCATTGCTCAGATACTTTGTTGTGTACGTGATTCTGAGGTTTGAACCCACGTCCCTGCACATGTGAGGCAAGCACCAAAACCCCTGAGCCACCGCTCCAGCTCCCTTTTTTTCCCCCCTAGCATTATTGTATTTAGATGATTTAACTTTTAGGATAGTAGTAGTTCATTTGCTTTAATTTTTTTTTTTTTTTTAAAGAGAGAGAGGGACAGTGAGAGAGAGAATCAATTTTTACTTAGTTTTTCATTTGGCTTTCTTTGCTTCAGTACTTCATTGTTTACGTGGTGTTGGGATTTGAACCTGTGTCCTCATGTATGCCAGGCAGGCGTCATAACCGCTGAGCTACCACCACTCCAGCCCATGGCTTAATTTTTAATGATGCTCTCCTTTTTTTTTTTTTTTTTTTGAGAGAGAGAAAGTCAGTTTTATTCATTTTTTCATCTGTCTTTTGTTTTTCTGACACTTAATTGTGTATGTGGTGCTGGGCTTTGAACCCAGGTCCTCTCACATGCCAGGCAAGCACTCTTCCTCTGAGTCACCTCTCCAGCCCCTTAATGATCCTCTTTAAAATTATATAGAGCATAAACTTACTGGGTTGGGGTCCCTAGGAGTGCTCCCCAAGTTTGGTGATTCACTAGGAGGATGCACAGGTGTCAGCAGATATCTTGCTCATGGCTTCAACTTACACAGTGAAAGGATTCAGAGCCAAATCAGCAACAGGGAAAGATGCATAGGTTGAGCCCTGGTGAAAACCTGGCATGAGCTTCAAGGAGTCCCCCCAGTGGAGTCACACAGGATTTGTCTGATTCCCTGAGTAATGAGTGTGGCAACACATGCGAGATACTCTCTCTGAGGAATGCTCATTAGAGAGACTGCCCAGGGTTTTAATTGAGGCTGATCACATAGCTCCCATCTTGGGCAGCACATACCAGCAGTCCATACTGCCAGAGGGAAAAGAGGTGTTTAGCATAGATCGCATTGTTTTTATTGTGGTTTATTGTTTTTCAGTCTTAGCGTAGTGGAAATCCTTCCAAAATCCATATTTCAGCCAAGGGACAACCTTCTAAGCTGGTGTTTAAAGCTGTGAGGCCTGTTACATTAACTATTCTTCACACCCACTTTGTTAAAATCATTGAATATAATTTAATTTCTATTGTATGAGACTGCCATTTATGCGTTATTGTGCCAGATTCAGAATTACCTTTTTTTTTGTCTCCTCATCTTTTTTCCCCCCTTTTGGTGCTAGGAATTGAACTCCCCCTGTTCTTTAGAGCAAGTACTGTATACCACTGAGCTACTCAGGCTCCAGAAATATTGATGTTCCTTACTCCACCACTGCCACCATCTCACGTTCACTCTTTTTCCTCTATCCTGTTCGTTCTTTTTGCTACTACCTCTGGAAAGGATCTTATCCTAGTAAGCCTCTGTAGTTGTATCTAGCCATTTACATATAACTAATGGCAGTATAACAACCAGGAAGCACTGAATCCCTATCTTGGTGCTTCTTAGATAATAATCTTCATACAGAGCCCTGCCACCCCCATTAAAAAAAAAAAAAAGAAACAGGAAAGTAAATAATGAATGCTAAGTTTGCAAGTCTATCATGGCTAGATTATTTAATAGATATTTTTCCATTAAAAAAAAAAAAACTAGGGACTGGAGCGGTGGCTCAGCGCTTGCCTGGCATGTGTGAGGATCTGAGTTTAAACCCCATATATACACAATTAAGTGTTGGAGAAACAAAGGCCAGATGAAAAAATAAATAAAATTGATTCTCTTTCTCTCTTTCTTTAAAACGACAACAACAAAACAAACAACTATGATCTTCCTGGTACCAAAGTAAATAAATAAACTGTAAAGATATGGTATATGGTTTATAACTGTATTTGCTTATGGTTATGAATAATTTTGTTCTTAGTGTTTTTAGGAAGTATGAATATCTATTTTAACTTGCCTTGTATAGGCCATGGGTACTCTTCTCAGAAAAAGTTTTAATTATACTTTTCTTCTTTTATAATGAACTTAAGCATTACTACTTTTTGACAGTTTGATCAGAATCTCCTTTGGCATTTGCTGAATTCCTTAGATCCTGAGAAGTCTCACTGTGAGTCTGCAGTGTCTGGACACGTCCATCCTGAGGCAGCAGTAAGAGTCATCCAGTCCATGGCTCGTTTCATGGCCGCCTATTTCACCAACGGGCTGCTTTGCGTTTTGCCACCTCACAGTGTAAATGTTCTTCCTCCGCTTCATATTAAAACAGGTAACATGGTAAATTTTCTCACCTTTCATTCTGCACATAGTATTTAAACTGTGTTATACGGAGATGGTATTCTGTGGAAATGGCACTATTCTACCACAGCATTTGGTGTATAGGAGATGGCTAGGGACTACTTGTGAATAAATCATATCTGAGAAAAGTAATTGCTTGGGTTTGTTTTTATTGAATATATGTTTGTTTTTCACACAGTTTGGGCAAATTGATATTTATAATGTTTCCATTTTTAATATGAAAGAGCTACTACCTTCATTTAAATAAAAATGTGGAAATTTAATAAATTTTGAATCTGCTAATTTAGCATTTAATTTTCTTTGACCCATTTACTTTTTCTACTTATTTTATATTGATCAATTGATTTATTGATTGATTTCAGTACTAGAATTAAACCCAGGGTTGCTCTGCCACTGAGCTATATCCTTAGCCCCTATTTATTTATTTATTTATTTATTTTTAAGAGAGAGAAAGAAAAAGAATCAATTTGATTTAGTTTTTTATGTGGTTTTTGTTGCTCCAACTCATTGTTGGGTATGTGGCGCTGGGGTTTGAACCCACATCCCTCGTGTATGCCAGGCAAACGCTGTAACTGCTGAGCCAGTGCTCCAGACCTTTGCTTTTTCTTTTTTATTTTGAGATAGAGTCTCACTAAGTTGCCCGAGCGAGCCTTGAACTTGTGACCTTCTTGTCTCTGCCTCCCAAATAACTGTGAATACAGGTATGCATCATAGCAATCAGGGGAAGATTTTATTTTCTTTTTTAAATTTTGTATTATTAACTGGATGTGATAGTACATGTCTATAATGCCAGCCAGTGTTAGCAACTTAGTGAGACCCTCTCTCAAAAAATAAAAAGACTGGGGATGTAGCTCAATGGTAAAGCACCCCTGGGCTCAATTCCGGGTGCAGAGAAGAAAATGGGGGGCTGGAGTGACAGCTCAGAGGTAGAGTGCTTGCCCGGTGTGTGCGAAGACGTGGATTTGAACCCCAGCGCTACCTCCATAACTAAGTATGGAAGCAACAAAACCAAATGGAAAACTAAATAAAATTGATTCTTTCTCTCTCATTCTTCCTCTTTCTTAAAAAAGAAAAAAAAAATGGGAGGGGGGAACCAACTCTTTTTTATTTATTTCCTCATTTTTAGTGCTGGGAATTAAACCCAGGGCCTCACACGTGTTAGCCAAGGGCTCGACCACTGAGCTGCATCCCCATCCCAACTTTTGTTTATTTAATTATTTCATTAATAGGGTCAAAATGGAAGAAACTATGCTGAGTGAAATCAGCATAACCCAGAGCCCAGGGTCGAATGTCTTCACTCATCTGTGGAGGCTGGAGCTAGACTCTGGTCATTGAGAAAGGAGGTCTAGTATCATGTTTTAAATCCGGATAAGGTGTAATGTCATACAACCTCATACATTTTTAGAGATGTTTTGGGAAGGGGCGGGGAGGGATAAAGGTGGGTAATTGGTGGGGGGGCTCTTGGGGGTAAATCTAATTTTCAGAATTTATATATATATTATATTGTTGAAAATAAGAATATATGCATATCATATTGTTGCTTTATATGCATTTGTACAATAACTCAATTTTTTAATTAAAAATAAAAAATAGGGTCAAAATGTACGAAATCCTGTGCTAGAAAACTCTTCTTCCCTTTTGGAAATACATATATACATGAATTTCTATGATATTTATTTATCTTATTAATTTAAAAAAGTTTATTTTAAATTAATATAATTAACATTCGTATACATTTATGGGGTGCAATGTGATGTTTTAATATATGTATTTAGTGTTTCATTTTTTTTTTTTAAAGAGGGAGAATCAATTTTATTTATTTTTTCATCTGGCTTTGTTTCTCAGACACTTAGTTGTTGTGTATGTGGTGCTGGGATTTGAACCTGGATCCTTGCACATGCAAGTCGAGTACTCTAAACAGTGAGCAACTGCTTCAGCCCCTAATGTGGCGTAATTAAGTCAAGCTAAGTTAGCATCTATCAACCCATTTACCTGACATTTTTTATGATGAAATATTTGAGATTTATTCTCTTAGTTATTTTGAAATATAAATACAGTGTTATTGACCGTTCGAATCTGGCTGTGAAATCCATCTCAAAACCTATTCTTCCTGCTTATCTGAAATTTGCACCCTTTGATCAGCAACTCCTCATTCCCTCCTCTGTCATTGCCTCCAGCCTCTGGTGACCATAAATCTCTCCCCTGTGTGTTCACCTTTGTTAGAATCCACATGTGAGATAGTGTAGTATTTGTCTACTAATTTTTAAGTACTGACTGTGTATCAGGTATTGTCCTAGGAGTTGGAAATGCAATTGTGTCGTGAGGATGGGATATGTTCTAAGAAGTGTGTTAGATGATTTCATCAAGTGAATACCGTAGAGTATCTGCACAAACTAGGATGGTTCTGACTTCAGTGGGTCATGCAGTAGCCTTACAGAACCATCATACATGTGGCCTGTTGTTGACCAATGTTGTCATGCAGTGTGTGTTAGCTTATACCACATAAAATTGATGATATGGAAATATTTGTACAATTTTTTTAAACATAAAACAGATTTGTTCTAACTGCTGTGAGCAAGATATTGTACGTGTTCTTTTATGGTGTTTATGGCTGTGGTCTAGAAGATGAGGTAGAGGGTGACAGGAGATGTAGTCAGAAGGTGGCAAGGAATCTGAATTTTAAGTTATATTGGGCTTGAAGCAGGAGATGACATGGGTGGATATGTGTAAGGCACACAGTACTAGATACAGCGTAATTAGAAGTTTAATACAGCATAGGACTTGCAACAAGTGACAGGTCACAGAACCATGGATTTTTGGACCCTGTATTGAGACCTTTTTTTTTTTTTTTAAAGAGAAAGAATCAATTTTATTTATTTTTTCATCTGGGCTTTGTTTCTCTGACACTTAGTTGTGTATGTGGTGCTGGGGTTCAAATCCTAGTCGTCGTACATTCTGCAAAGTGCTCCATCTGCTGAGCCAGTGCTCCTGCTCCTGTACTGAGACACTTAGGTTCTGTGCTTGTTTCGGGATATGGGATATGGGTAGGAGTAGATGACCATCTTCACCCAGCTGAACCACCTCTACTGTAGTATTCTAGTGCCACCTGGGAGTCTAGGGAAGTTCGGGGCCCTTGGAAAGTCAGGTGTGAAGTAAGCTCACAAGAGAAATTCTCTAGTGGTTCCTTTCTAGTGGATCTCTGCTTCCCTGAGAGTGAGCCCTTACTTGATTATGGCCACTGGAGGGGATTGGGGGAAACAGAGACAGAGGGGCCTCAGTTTGCTGAGAATCTGCACCACCTTTATCCCTTCACTGTGCCT
>PVKS010021026.1:0-35851 GCA_004027875.1 Aplodontia rufa | reverse complement strand
CTCCTATGAGTTCTTCATATACCCTCCCCCCTCCCCATCCCCCTCTCTACACCTCCAAGTATCCTAGAGAGCCATCCCCCTATTACTCTGAAAGTCATTCAATTTGAAGTTTTGTTAGGTTAGCCGTCTGCCCTACTGCTTCCCCATAATTTCTAGCATCAACAGATGAGAGAAACCATTCGGCCCTTGAGTCTCTGGGATTGGGATACTTCACTAAGCATAATTCTATCCATCTCCATCCATTTGATTTCAAAAGCCATAATATCGTCCTCTCTAATGGCCAAGTAGTATTCCATAGTAAATATGTACCAAATTTTTTGTATCCACTCGTCGGGTGAGGGGCATCTGGGTTGGTTCCATAGTCTAGCTATAGTAAATTGAACTGTTATAAACATTGAGGAAGCCACATTACTATAATACGCTGATTCTAACTCTTTTGGGAAAATACCCAGGAGTGGGATAGTTGAGTTGTAAGGTGGTTCCATCCTTAATTTTTTGAGGATTCTCCACACTGCTTTCCATAGTGGCTGAACCAGTTTGCAGTCCCACCAGCAGTGTGACAGTGTTCCTCTTTTCCCACAGCCCCTCCAGCACCTGTCGTTTGTATTCTTCATTTTTGCCACTCTAACAGGAGTGAGGTGGTGTCTCATGGAAGTTTTGATTTGCATTTCCCTTATAGCTAATGATGTAGAGCATTTTCTCATATATTTATGGGCTTTCTGAACTTCCTCTGGTGAGAAGTTTCTTTTAAGATCCGTAGTCCATTTATTGATTGGATTATTTGTGGCTTTGGTGTTTAGTTTCTTTAGTACTTTGTATATTCTGGATATTAGCCCTCTGTCCGAGGTGTAGCAGGCAAAGGTTTTCTCCCATTCTGTAGGTTCTCTCTTGATGCTCTTGACTAGTTTTTTAGCTGTACAAAAACTTTTTAGTTTAATTGCATCCCATTCATTTATTCTTGATTTTACAGCTTGAGCCATGGGAGTTTTGTTAAGGAAGTAGCTGCTGACTCCTATGTTCTGTAGTGTTGACCCTACTTCTTTTTCTAGTAAATTTAAAGTTGTTGGCTTAATATCCAAATCTTTGACCCAATTTGATTTAATTTTTGTGCAGGGCAAAAAATAAGGATCCAGCTTCAGTTATCTACACATGGCTGTCCAATTTGACCAACACCATTTGTTGAACAGGCTATCTTTCTTCCGCACTATGCTTTTGCCCCCTTTATCAAATATCAAATAGTTAAGGATGTGGGGTTTTGTCTCAGGATCTTCTATTCTGTTCCACTGGTCTTCGGTTCTGTTTTGATACCAATATCATGCTGTTTTTGCTACTATGGCTCTGTAGTATAATTTCAGGTCAGGAATTGAGATACCTCCTACTTCTTCCTTCCTGTAGAGTAATGTTTTGGCTAGTCTGGGTCTCCTGTTATTCCATATGAACTTGAGAATTGCTTTTTCTATATCTGTGAAGAATGCCATAGGTATCTTGATGAGGATTGCATTAAATCTGTATAGGGCTTTGCGTAGAATGGCCATTTTTATTATATTGATTCTGCCTAACCATGAGCATGGAATGTTTTTCCCTCTACTCAGGTCTTCTGTAATTTCTTAGTGTTTGATAGTTTTCTTTGTAGAGGTCCTTAATATCATTTGTAAGGTTAATGCCCAAGTATTTCATTTTTTTGGAGGAGGTGGTGAATGGGAGAAATTTCCTGATTTCTTCTTCTGCAGATTTGCTGCTGGAGTAAAGAAATGCTAGTGACTTACTGGAGTTGATCTTGTAGTCAGCTACTTTGCTAAAATCACCTATAAGCTCTAGGAGTTTTCTGTCCAATGTTAGTGGGTCTTCTATGTATAGAATCATGTCATCAGCGAATAGAGATAACTTAACTTCCTCTTTTCCTATAGGAATACCTTTGATTTCCTTGTCTTGCCTGATAGCTCTGGCAAGGGTTTCAAGGACTATATTGAATAAGAGTGGGGAAAACGGACAGCCTTGTCTTGTACCTGAATTCAGTGGAAAATGCTTTCAGTTTTTCTCCATTGAGGATAATGTTGACTATGGGTCTGTTGTAAATGGATCTGACATTGTTAAAGTATCTTCCCTTGATCCCTATCTTTTCCAGAGTTTTGAGCACAAAGTGGTGTTGAATTTTATCAAATGCCTTATCTGCATCAATTGAGATGATTATATGATTTTTGGTTTTAATTCTGTTTATGTGGTTCAAACCCAGCATCCCATACACAATGAAGTGTTGGAGCAATGAAGGCCACATGAAAACTAAATAAAATTGATTCTCTCTCTCTCTCTCTCTCTCTCTCTCTCTCTCTCACTGTCCCTCTCCCTCTTAAAAAAAGTCAGTAAATAGGGAAGAGATGTAGGAAGTTATAAGTATGGATATATACTTTAGTATGGAAATTAGAATGAAAGAAATATTTCTGGATGAGAAAGTAAACAAATATAGTGTAAGTAACTTGCAGAAGGTTTGTGGAGGGTAAATATAAAAAGTCTATGTGGGATTAAATTAAATATAATTGGCACAATCAGTTAAAGTTATTTAAGGTTTCTCTTAAAGTTCAAATATTAATATACTGTTATGAAACAGAATCTAATTCTATGTCTGGATGTAACAAGAGTTTCTTAAAATATTTAAATGCTCTCATCAAGATAGTTCCTAGTGTTAGGTTTTATTATTTAGGAAAACTAAATATTAGAGGAATTATAGCTTGTAACTGTTTTACAACCTTTCAAATGATGACTTCATAACATTAAATGAACACCTGTTTTTAGGTTATTACACTATAGCTGACACCTTAATATGTGTGAATAGGACTGTATTTAAGAACTAGATGTTTATCTTAGCCTTGTTTTAATGTGTTATAGAAGTTTATAAAATAAAAATTTTTGTAGGATTACAGACAGGGCAACCAGTATGCTCTCTTTCACACATTGTATTTGATATAAAAGGGCCACACTGGCATTTCAAAACCTGGGTTATATCTGTTTGTATTAACTACATAAATGTTTCATTGTTATACATCAGAAAATAAGTCAATCTCTGATTATTAAATTTAGCAAATTTAAAGCTTTTGCTAAACCTGTGCAGACCTGTGATTATTGTTATGATACACTATGTATTCTAAATTTTTATTCAAAGGTTAAATTTAGTTAATATAAGGATATCTATGTAATCATTATTGGCTTTTATTGTGTATTAGATTTATTCATGTCCTCCAAGTGTATAAACCTTTTAAGATGTAAAACTTAGGATAACATTTTACCAAGCTGGCATGTACAAAGTAAAATTGTTTGTAACAATGGTCTCCTTCAGGTTTATATGGAAACAAATTTAATTAGGGATTTTTTATGTCATTTAATTTTTTTGTAGTTGGATAAGAATAACTTGATAAAAGTTTAACTGGGATAAAAACTTAACTATTTTTAGAGTGTAATAAGGAGAGCCTAATTTGTTTAAAAATTAGCAATGTGGAATATAAAAACATTTTGCTACCCTTTCCACAAAAAGGAGCCCTCTTAGCTTTTGTTTGATTCACGTTTGAGATATAAGGTTGTAGGTTAACTAATACTTACGTAGACTTGGGAAAACCCTATCATCTTTCTGGAAAAACTCAGGGAGGCATCGAGAAAACACATCATCATGGACCCTGAGTTCATAGAGGGCTACCTAATTTCAAAGGACAAATTTATCACTCAGATGGCCCCAGACATTTGGAGGAAGTTACAAATTGACATATGGCCCTGGTCAGTATTTAGATAACATCCCCCAGCTTGCAACCTTTGTCTTTTATAAAAAAGATCAGGAGGAGAGGAAAGAAAGGGAACATAAAGACTGAAAAAGACTGAGGCACTGGTTATGGCCCTACAAGGAATAAGCTTCTGGGATAATAAAGGAGAGAAATGGAATGGACCTCAAGACACAAAAAGGAATTGTTTCCATTGTGAAGAAGGAGGACATTACCTGCAGGAATGCCCATAGGCCAAGTGACCACCTCCAAGGCCTATCCTATCTGTCAAGGCAATCACTGGAGGAATAAGTGTCCCCAGGGGCACAGGCCCTCAGGTCCAGAGTTCCCCACACAGGCCTAATGGGGATGAGGTTGGCTTTTTTTTTTTTTTTTTTTTTGAGGTTGGCTTTTAATGGCTCCCATGACTCCTATCACCATGCATGAGCCCCAGGTATGCTTCTCCATACTGAGCAAAAAGGTCAGTTTTCTCTTGAACACCGGCACTAGGCTTTCCATACTTGTCTATTACCCTGGACCCCCCCTCCTCTAATACTGTGATGGTGCAAGGAATGTATGGAAGGCTGGTAACTAGAAACCTGACTCTCCCACTAAGCTGTAAATGGGACAGTATGATGTTTTCTCATACATTCTTGATAATCCAAAGAGTGTCCTACTCCTTATTAGGGAGAGATTTACTTTCAAAGATTCAGGATCCCATTATGATAAATCTAGGGCTCCTGGGACCACTATGCTTTCATCTATTAAAATGTGATATAAACTGAAGTAAGAGCCACTAAAGGCAGAATTGGACAAGCAAAAAGTTCAGTTCAGTAAAAATAGCCTTAAAGGAAACCTCTTTCTTTCTATACCAGAGGCAATAGCATGCCTATTTTAGGAGTCCAAAAACCAAATGTGAAATGGCATCTACTCCAACACCTTAAGATAATTAATGAAGCAGACATTATCCTCTACTCTAGGATGCCTAATCTTTATACTCTCTCATTGAGACCCTAGCTACTGCTACTTTTACTGTACTAGATGCCTTTTTCTGTACATGCCCAGACTCTCAATTACAATATGTGTTTGTCTTTGAGGACCAAATAACAGACTGGTTCTTCCTCTCCTAGACTCAATGTTAATTTTCATTCTTACATTAACTTTTTAACATCTTAGTTCAGCAGATTCATTCCAAGTTAAAAATCTATTGAACTCCTGACAGTAATGAGGATGGAGTCACTCTTGAACACTCCAGACGGTTTTTAATATGGACCCCTTAATTGACCCGAACATTCTTAGAAGGAAACCCAAACTGCTTGCCCTTCTTTGCCCCCTCTCAGCCTGAAGTAGCCAAAAAACGATCATCGCCCAATTTCCCGTCTTTTACAGCAGTAAAAGTTTCCTTAATTAGAGAGGGGAATCAGACAGGGGGAAGTTAGGCAGTCAGAGTAGTTAGAATGTTCAAGTTAATTTAGGGAAAATGGATTCTTTTTCTTTTAAGATGAATTTGACATCCCCCAATGCTAGTAGGAAGGGTCTGGCAAGGTGGTTCCAGATGCAAACACTCCCTTCTGCTAAGCAAGGTGCCATATTCTATTGATGCCTGAGGCACAAATCAAAGGCTGGACCCAACCAGAGTTTCCTATGCCCATGTCCTAGCTCTGGGGGAAGGGAGAGAATGACCAATTGAAGGGAATACATTCTAAAAAAAGGGCAAACCTAACTCCCTCTTCAGCTCTGTCCCCTTCTCCCACTCTAGGATTAATCTGCTTTTCTCCCTATGCTTTGATTTCTATTTTTTTCTTAAAATAAATTCTCTACTATGCTAGCCTCCATATGTTTGGTTTCATTCTTTGTCTCCAGGGTACATGAACCCAACTTCCACCAAACCGGCATCAGTTGTATAATACTTGAAAAATATAGGAAAGTTAGGAAGATGAAAATAAATACTCCTAGGATCCCACTACTCAGAGGTAATAATGATAAGTATCAGTAGAAGTTTGGTGATTTTTCTTATAATCCATTCTCTTTCTTTATACATGCATACATCCTTGTATGTGTGGAGTCACATCTACAGAAAGTGGGATTATTAATTTTATGGCACAGACTGTAGGAAACACATATGTGGCTATTCTATAATTCTTAACCACTTTGTACTCATAAATGACTCTTTGGTTATACCTATTAATGACCATTAATATACATGATCAATGACCCTTAGATTATTAAGACCATTAATAATGACCCTATACATAGGAAATCACTTTCATCCACAATTCTATTTCTCTCTCTTCATTGGATTTTTGAAGCAAAGATCACAAATATATTGATGTCTTATTGCGGCAGATAGGTCAGTCACAAACTTCCTCCTCTTTTATCAGTGATGTGAAAATAGCAGAAACCTTTCTTATAAAGAAACATCTAGCTGTGGAACTGCACTGCTGTAAATCATAACCTAATTTTCCTCTGTGTGTTAAGGTAACAGGGGTTTATTAAAACATCGATCTGTTGTTATGTATCAAGATAAGAATTTATTTTATCTTGGAAAGCTTGAAAAACAAGTAGCTGCACAGTCCAGGATGCAGAAACCTCAGAACAATGATGTTATCCTAGTCCGGAAGGAAGACTTGGAAACTCCCTGCAGAATTGCTGGGCAGAGTCTGCTTTGGAAGACTGAAGAAGCTACAGTACAAAATCCTCAGAAGATGACAGAAATAATCAAGAATCTGTTCAAGAACTGGACTTGCGTCTACTGCTACTTCCATGTTCTTCTGGCTTTTATTCTATCCAAGCCTCCAACCTACTGGATGGTGCTGCCCACACTTAGCCTGGGTTTCTGCTTTAGTTCACTATCCCAATGCCAATAATTCCTAGAAAAACCCTCCATGACACACCCAGAAGACTATTAATCTTAGGCTCCTCTTAATCTCAGCCTATCTTACTCTAATGAAGTTGAAAATTCATATTAATCATTACCATTTTCAACTACAGACAATAATTATCTTGTTAGTGGGCAGGGGTTGGGGAGAAAGGGTGAGTGTCAGGGAAATTCACTACCTGAGTGCATGTTTCAATTAGGGGAGGGAATGCAGAAAGCAATACAGACATAATATTCCACAGTAAAGGTAAAAATAAAGAAAAGGTCACGATTTCTCTCAGGCTGTCTCCCTTTGAACCTTCAATATCTTCAGGATCACTCTACACTTCAGTGTTCTATGCAGGAAAATTATTATTTCCTTACCAAGTGTTTATATTCAGTAAAAGTGCTCCATGTCTTGAGTAACAGGACAACATACAGCTCCACTCCAGATGCATAGAAGGAAAGATATTGATGAACTCTCTTCAAGATCCTAGTGTTCTGGAAGGTATCTACAGAGGTTGAATGAAAAGTCAAAGCAGAGGAATTCAGATGTCGTTATGGCAAAGGGAAGTTTAATATTTATTTTAAAACTTCTTTTTCCTGTGCTCCAAATGTGCACCCCATATGTCTGGTCCAGCTCCGTGGACTATGCTTGTTTCTTGGAGCATAAAATTCAACTCAGAGGAGATGCTTCTAAGGACCAGCATGTGCGATCAATTGTGGACTGGATCACCTCCCCCAGGAGTCTCCCAGGAAGGAGGTGGGTGCTCAATTCCATAGAGAAAAACCTGGGTGGATGTTAGGGGTTGAGGCCCCCAGGCCATATTGTCCCTGTTAGAATCCAGGTGCGTGGGGGTTTTGATTTATGAATGTGAGCCCAATATTGAATTTCTCATGTTTTATGTTCTTCTGAAAATGGGGCAAGCAAGGAGACCTAGCTAATTGGTTTCTCTGAGGATGAAAGAAATTGACATGCATTAAATGGGCGTGTGTAAGTTAGCACGGGACCCTGCATATACTAAAGGGGATCGTGAGCAATCATGGCAGCTGCGGACAGCATGTAGGCACAGTGGTAGGCAGTGTTTCTCCTCCATCCCAGCTCTGCCTACAGAGCACCATGCCATCAGAACTCTGAAACAGAGTAACCTACAAGAAACTTACTGAACAGAAACTGGAAATTTAAGTCAGGTCAACAGTGAACGATCTGAGAGAGTCATGGCAAACTTTAAATACTATCTTATTGAATGGCAATAGAGATAAATATTTGGGAAAAAAAACTTATAAAATTGGCAGACCCCAATGAATACAGGTTCTTTGCCTTTGTTCTGCTTGTATGTAAGTGTGTGGATGTGAGTGGGTGTTTTCAGGGGTGTTTAAAACTATGCCTCTTTTATGACAAATATATAAGGGATCATACAGGCTTCCAACAAAATTTCAAAAGAAGCCAGGTAAAATGTTGTAGGGTCAAATTAAGTGGAGGCCTGCACAGAGACCCCAGGAATTAAGAGAAGACATTAACATGAACTGTCTCCTGAGAAGAGCTGGGGGCTGCTGAGAAAATCTGGAGGCTGTGGGCACAGACAGGTGAAAGAGATTCCTTGTGCCCTGCACAAAGCCCTTAGGAAATAAGATATCAGAGTCCAGTATTCTAGTTACTGTATATGGAGTCAGGGGGTTGTTGGCCCAGCTGTATTTTGGTCGAATTTTGGCCTCAATCCTCCTTTCCATGCTCCACTCCTCCACTTTGGAATGGGAAAGATTCTTCATTGCCACTGTATGATAGATATATGAAACTTCACTTTTATTTTATAGGGGCTCATAGCCAGGAGTTTGTCTTGAGCCTCAGAGAACACTTTGGTTTTGGACAGGACTTTTGGGCTGTGTCAGAGCTCTGAAGATTATGGGACTCTTGGAGATGAACTTTTTGATTGCATCTTGCTCTGTGAGGAGGGTGTGAGCTATCTGGGGACAGCAGAGGCACATTATGGTTTGGATGTGAGGTATCCCCAGAAGCTCCTGTTAAAGCACGAATTTTGAGAAGTAAAAGGGGTAGATTATGTGAGCCATAACTAATCAGTGCATCCTATTTGAATGAACTGCTGGGTGGTAACTCACAAAGGTGGGATCCATTTAGGGGAGGTACATCATGGGGGTGTGCCCTGAGCGGTTGTACTTCCTGTGGTTCCTTCCTCACTCTATTTCCTGAACCCATATCAGTTGAGCACTTTTCCTCCTTGAGACCTGCCTCCATGATTTGTTAACTGACCTTGATCCCAGAGAGAGAGCTAGTACTCTGTGTACTGAGACCTCTGAAACTGTGAGCTGCAAATTAACTTTCCTCAAGTTGTCTTGCCATGCGTTTTGGTTACAGCAACAGAAAAATTGATGGCAACAAAGGGGGATGGGTCCACTTCTTTTTGCCCCTTTTACTTCTTCCAGACATCTGGCTATTAATTGGTTCCCATGTTGCCATGGTAGCCAACAGTCTCAGAACACAGACTTGTGACAGTTGGAGATTTTAGCCACTGGGACAAACTATCCCAAGGGTTTCACATATACCCTGTTTATGCACAAGAGTTGGAAGCATCTCTTTCATGTGGGCAGCTATCAGAGCTCAGCATCACAGAGTAAGCAGTGTGACTCGTGTGTGTGTGAGTGTGTGTGTGTGTGTATGATGGAGACAGGAGAGAGAGAGTGACAGAAAGAGAGACAGAGAAATTTTGAGTGTGTGTGCTCTTCCCCACTTTCTTCCTGGGCATCACAGGAAATGCTGGATTAAAGATGCCAATGGATAATGGGAGGATGGGCCTTTAAACAGCTATACTTTTTCTAAAGAGTAATTTACTGTTAATTAAATTAAAAAGATATAAATATATTTGTTATCTCCATTGAAATAATTAATCTTATAGGACTACTAAGAGAGGTAAAGATTTGAGGATAAGAGAGATTTATCATCAATAAGAATATTGTTAAAGCTATTAATAATCTAAGGGTCATTGACCACCTAAAATAACAGACATTAATAGGTGATCATCAAAAAGTCTTCAGTGAGATTTACACAATAACCATGCATGTTTCCTGCAAGGTGTATCATGAAATTATTAATTCTACTTTCTATAAATGTGACTCCACATATATGCACATATAAAGAAAAAGGACATAGTATAAGAAAATCCAACAAACTCTTTTATTGATACTTATCATTACCTCTGGGTCCCTAGGGATATTTATTTTCATCTTCCTACTTTCCTATACTTTTCAAATTTTGTACTACTATCTTTGATCATAGGCTGTACTTCCAAAAGTAGTAACAAGACAAAGGATGAGAGGTTTCATGTGGATATGCTCAGTACTGAGGGTTTTTACACAATAAAGCAAGTTTTTAAAGAGGAAGAACTTCCTGTCCTGCACTTGACTGCAGAGTGCCAACACGGGGTTCCCTGATTCCTGAGTGGGATAGTTCTGATTCGTAAAAGTAATGGGTATTAATTCCTGTACTACACATCTCTTACAATATCACCTATTAATGTTTTTCTTATGAAGGTTTGTGATCAAGGGAGAACTGAGATTTCAGAACTTAACTGCATGGAAGACTTATTGTTGGACAACAACTACAGTGACAAAGAGGACTGCACTTCCAAATCTAAAACCTATTTCAACTGTGCAGACAGAGTTCCCTGTGAAGACTCGACTTCCCTGGGTTCTTCCACCTATTTCAAGCCTGCTGTCCAACAGGAATGGGGCACTAAAAGTGTGAGTACCCCTATGGAGGGACAAGAACAAATTCAGAACAATGCAGAGCAGCTTTGCGAAGGACCCATCACCCAGGTCTTGGATGCCTACCTGGCCATTGATGGTGAAAAACCACTAGATACTCTGGATCTTCATGGAGATGCCCCAAGGATGGACCAGAGCCCACAGGAGAGAGGAGAACAGGCAATCTGTGAACTGGATCATCTAATGCAAGCCCTTAAGGTATTTCTAGAAGATCACAAACCTGTTGTGTTTCCTGACTCTGCTGTGGAGGAGGGTGTGCAGCCATCCAGCAGCATCCCTGTCAATATGTGTCAGGTCAGTCATCAAGAACATGTAGCCTGTCTGGCTTGAACAAGTGTAAACCTCCAGAAAATGAGGGTGTCAGCCAGTGTCTAGAAATGCCATGAGAACTGAGCAACATGAGCTTGCTGAGGTGAGAACAGACCGGCCTCACTGCAGAGCAAGAGATAGGCCAGGTGGTGGAGCCAGGATGGACACTCTATCTGCTGTGAAGCAGGGGTGGACCCTGATGTCTGGTGAGATGAGCAGTGGGAGAAGGACATCAAGGAAGGAGCTCAGGAGGAGTTGTAGGGCTAGTGCCAAGGAGCGCAGAGGAAAACAAGAGTGGAGGAACAAAGAGAAAGGTAGCAATTACAAAGAGAGAGAGACACAGAGAGAGAGAAAGAGAGTCTTGGTCTCTCTCTTTCTCTCTCTCTATCTCTGTGTGTGTGTGTGTGTGTGTGTGTGTGTGTGTGTGTGTTAATGATTAGGGAGTACTAGAGTTGGGCTATTTTTGGTAAATGATACTGCATTTCCAACGCAGGTCACATTAAATGCATCTCACTATTCTCTTTCTCTTGGCAGGTGATTACCCAGGAGACTGGCATGGCAGAAATCCCCTCAGTGTCAGCAGAACAGACAGAGAAGGAGGACAAGCCTTCCAACACAGAATCTACATGTTGAGACTTTCAGGTTCTTCCTCCAAGGGTGCAGGAAGCAGGTGGTCTCTGCCATGCCAGGCAGAAAGCACCCTGAGAGGCCCACCCAGGACCCCTATAGGCTGGCACCAAGGAAACGACTTGGTTTTGAAGTAACAGAATTCAGCCTCTAGAATACCTTGAGTAGGACACCCTAGATACCTTAATTTTAAAAACTGTTGATAGCCTCTCTTGTACAGTTTTATGTGTTATGTTTTCCTAATAAAGACAAGAAATGTTCTTGGCATCCACATCTTGCTTCTCTTCCATCATTACCTCTGTGCTCAGGATAAAAGTATATATGTTGTCTAGTAGATCTAAAGTAATTCTGAGGACAATGTTGTGTGGTGCTGAACCACTGAGCAGCATAACCAGCAATTTTTATTTTTTACTTTGAGACAGGGTCTTGCCTAGTTTCTTAGGACCTCATTTCATTGCTGTGGATGGCCTTGAACTTGCAATCCTCCTGACTCAGCCAACGGAGCCTTTGGGTTTATAGGTAATCACTGTATCCAGATCCATCAGCGTTTACTATCACCCTTGTGACCTTCAGAATTCATGTCAAAAATATACAAACATACTCTATAGAGAAATGATTTCCCCACCCCTACCCTGCCTCTTCTGATTGTGTTTTCCCCCATTTTATCTGTTTTACTGTTTCTCACAATTTACTCTCTATTATCATTAATTCATATCCCTACTTACAGAAGGCAGCAGAATACCCATTCTATTTCACATCCTAGTTTGGATTTGATGGAACCTTGGGGTCTTAAATAAGTGGGAGCAACAGTGTGTTATTGGGGAGTTCATTTCAACTGATAGCATTTCAGAAACCTAGAAAGCTGTTCTCATGTTCCTACAGATCCAGGCTCATTCTAGCATGTTGTTCTTCTATGTTCTGGCATGTTGGTTGGTTATAGTAAGGTGGCTAAAATGAGCAACCGTTTTGGGAGAATGATGAGTGCTTGGAATGCTGCTTAATAGCTCTAAGTCTGGATTTACTCATTCAGAATGAGGGGCATGGTACCACACCCCCCCACAAGGTTGTTGGAGAATGAACTACAGAAGCAAATCCATTGTAAGTACTGTTGCTGGTGGTGGTGTTGTTTTCTGAGGATCTCCCTTGATTCAAGGGGTATCCAAGAGTGAGAGTTGGAGTCCGCTCTCTTTGAACTTATTGAAGCTATTTCACCAAAAGTTTGTGGATTTTCTTTTTCTTTTTTTTTTAGCAGATTTTGATTTAACCAAGTCCATTCTCAACCCACTTCACTGTACTCTCTGAAATTCTCTTGCAACTGTCATTAAAATGGTTCATATGGTCAACTTCATTGAGGAAGGCAAGACTCACCCTTTTTGCTGACTCTCCCTGTTATCATGTCATACCCAGAGGCTACCTTCATCTCCCTCACTCACCCACAGTTCCTTCAAAAGTCCTCTGCCATCAGTTTTTGTGGGTTCTTTTTTTTCTGCCATTGTTTCAACCCAGGGGTGCTTAACCACTGAGCAGCATCACTAGCAGTTTTTATTTTTTTACTTTGAGACAAGGTCTTGTCTAGTTTTTTAGGACATTGTTTAATTGTTGAGGATGTCCTTGAACTTGTGATTCTCCTACCTCAGCCTCCAGAGGCTTTGGGTTTATAGATGTGCATCACTATCCAGTTGCATCAGCTTTTACTACCACCCTTGTGACATTCAGAGTTAATGTCAAAAATACACAAGCATTTCATCTCAAAGGTCTTCCTTTCCCCAGTTTCTACTTCTTTTTCTCAATCCTTCCTTCCTTCCACAAACTTTGAACATATAGGAATGCCAGAAACCTCACTACCTTCACATTCCAAAATAAGGTATCTGGATCTTTTGGTTCAAGGGTCTCCCTTATTTCAGAGTTAAAGTCACATAAATACATGACCATAAAGGGTTGTGGGAGAGAGTCAACTATAGAAGGTATATGAAAGGTACTAAGGAAGGAATAATTCAGCACAGGAAAGCTGTTCTTCAAAGTTCTCATAAAAACCGTTACATGTAGTGCATTTAGATTAGTTCTTTTTTCTCTGCATTGTTTTATTGTTGAAATACAGTTTTATGTGTACAATGAAGATTGTCATTTTAATCATTTTAAGTGCACAATTCAGATATCTTGAGTCTATTCATATCTCCATTATATTTTAATGGAAAGTATAGCAATATACTAATATGACATAGCATTAAACATGCATGAAGCAAACATCAAATTTAGAACAGTGCTCATGGGGTGTGTGGGAAATGCAGGAAACAGGGCACAAAGTGAAAAGTGTGACAAATATTTATATATAACTTATGGATAGCAGGTTTCCTTTATCCAGCAAAAAAACATCAAAAAACATCAATAGCAACCATTATTGGTGTTTGTATTCAAATCTGAAGGGGACTATTGCTGCAGATAACTTTAGTTTGGAAAACAGCACTTTTGACAAAAATGCTCTCTTAAGCTTTACATGTTCAAAGGCTTATAAAGTTGATAAATATGAATACATCCAACATATAGATAAGCCTGTCATGGTTAAGGTCACAATTACACAGATGTCCTTATACTAACTAAGTTTAACTTTTGAAGTGAAATTTTAAATCCAGAGTGTATAGTTGTGATAATCTCAGGTCTACATGGGTTAGCATTGCTAGCAAAAATCAAAGGAGAGCTTGAAATCTTATATATTTAGGAAAAAATGTTAATTATCAGAAATAGACTTCATAAAGGTCGATAATGATAAGTCATTTATGGACATTAATGCCCATGTGACCATTTTATATCAGAAAAAGTGTAGAAAAGACAGCATGTATTGGTTACCTTGCTGATAAACCTACATAAACTTTAATTGTATAAACATTAATATAATGCTTAGACAAGGTTCATGTTAACATGGCCTTAGATGTATGCATATTTTGGGTTGCATGTATTTTAAGGTGTTAACTCTATTGTAGTAACTTAAATTAACAGTTATTTATTTAATCAATCATGAAGTAATCATTTAAAGGCTTTAAAACACATACACCATAATTTCCTTGAGGCTTAGATTTTCTAAGTAGTAACACCTAACAAATATGAGGAAAATGATCTTGATAGATAAAAGCAGATCTATGTTATAAGAAATCCCTGTTACCTTAAAACAGAGAGAGAATTAGATTTCTAGCAGGACATTAATATTAGACCTTAGGACAAACCTTCTATAACTTTAACTGACTGTGGTGATTACAGCCAACTTAATCACACACAGACTTTTGAGATTTATCCTACACAAAACTGGTGTAATGTATGTAGACACTCTATAATTTTTTTATCTTACCATACAAAACATTTCTCATCCAGAAACATTTCTTTTAATTTCCATACCAAATATTTTTATATTTATAGCTTTTCTTATATTTCCTTCCTACTTGCTGGTCCTTTTTAAAAATTTACATTCTGAAACAATGTAAATTTACAACATTCCTGACTTTTTTCAATTACTTCTCTTAATAAGATCTAATATTTTATATTATTTACACGTTAGTTGAAATACAGCTGAAACCTTTTGTACTCTTTGTATATGGAAGTACTTCTGTTAGAATCTTAACTTTTGCTTTTAGTGAAGACTCAGAAACAAACCTATCTTAAACTCTTTTACTATTTATCAACTTTAAAAAGCACATTTAATACACCCAAATATATGTTACCTTATACAATTAAAGAAGCCAAGGGTACTTGAATTTATACTTCGTGGTTGAGATTTTAGCATATTAACTTTGGTGTCAACTGGGTGTCACCTCTAAAAACACATTATTTGGATTAATCCCATTTATATTAAATGTGATTTATTCATTTTAACTTGTAAGTTTAAGATACCCATGATAATCAAAATATCAAACAATTACAGTTAATGCTTAAAGCATTAACTTAAAGTCACTTATTCCTGCACCTCAAAAAATCTTTGCAAGCAATGGACAGTGTACCTGACATTTTATACAAATCAACACTTTGATTAGCTAGGCAATAATAGTGGCCCATCTCATGTTCTGAATATAGCTTTTGCTGCTGTTTGACCATTGAGGCTTATTTTAAAATGAGAACCTTTTTTTCTGTTCTCAAATGTAAACTACTCATGTAGTTTACATTAAATTAATGGTCATTAATAGGTGATCACCAGAGTCATTAGTGAAAAAGTGTTGAAGAATTACAGAATAACCATATATGTAGATAATGGGATGCTAGGGGTATTTGTTTTTATCTTCCTAATTTTCCTATACTTTCCAAATGTTATACATTTATATTTCCTGATAGGCATCTTCCTCCTGTAGTAATAAGACAAAAGTTGGGAGGTATCAGGTGGAGAAGCTCAGCCCAGTGAGTTATTGCACAATAAAAAGTTTTTAAAGAGTAAGAACTGCCTTTTAAGCACTTGACCAGATAGTGCAAACATAGGATGCCCTGCAACCTGAGTGGGAATGATCTGAATGGTAAAAAGAGTGAGAATTGATTCCTGTACTATATAGCTTTCTTACAATATCACCCATTAATGTTTTTCTTTTGAAGTTTCCTGAGTGCAGGAAGAGCTGGGATTTGAGCACCTTGACACTATGGAAGACTCATCCTCTGACAGCAGCTGGTCTAACAAAGAGTTCTGCATTTCCCAATGGAAATATGACCTGATCCTCTTTGTGGACTTTTTCCTTTGTGAGGACACAAATCCCCATGAAGAATCAACTTCCCTGGGTTCTTCCACCTACTTCCTCCCTCCTGTCAAAGGTCTTGGGCCACTAAAGCTACGAGGACCACCCTGGGGAGACAAGATCAACTTCAGGACAATCTAGAGTAGTTCAGGGAACTGCCCATCACCCAGGGCTTGGATGCCTGTACAGAAGACTCACTAGCTAATTGGACTCTTTTTTTTTTTAACAACCTTACAAGATTTTAACAAAATAATGTAAAATGTGTATATATTCTGGGTTATTGCAATTATCCCCAGGAGTGCCCCCCCAATTGCCCTCCCTTATCCCTCCCTTCCCCTCCCCACTATAACTCTAGAAAAAGTATTAGATTGTAAAGCATTACAACTTATCTGGATTTAACTCATGCTACTAGACCAACTTTCTCATTGTCCAGGGTCTAGTCTCCACCTCCACAGATGAGTGGAATCTTAATGGAGACAACCAGAGGATGGACAAGGGCCCAATGGACAGGGGAAAACAGTCATTGTGGGAACTGGGTGATCAAATGCAAATGCTCAAAGCATTTCTAGACAACCAGAAATATGCCAAAGATAATGGAGCTGTATTTTCTGATTCTCTTCTGGAGGAGAATGTCCAGCCTCCAGCAGTGTCCCTGCCCATATAGGCCAGGTCAGTCATTAAGAACATGAAGCTTGTCAGACCTTATCTAAGTATATACCACCAGAAAATGAGGACCCCACACAGTTTCTTGAAGTGCCATAGACTCTGAGGAACATGAATGTCCTAAGCTAAGCACAGAGCTGCCTCACTATAGAGCAAGGGACAGGCCCAGCAGTCATTCCAGGGTGGACAGTATGAAGTTATTCTACCTGCCTGAAGCATGGATGGACCCTGGTGTCAGAGGTATGAGCAAAGGCAAAATGATAACACTAAGGAAAGAATTTGGGTAGGAATTGTAGGGATAGTACCAAGGAGCATGGAGAAAAAAAGGAGGGAGGAACAAATAGAAAGCTAGTAATTAAAAAACAAACAGAAAAGTGAAAGAGTAAGTGTGTATTTGTGTGTGTTTAATGATTAAGTGTACTGAAGCTACACTTAAGATTGCCTATTTTCAGTAAAATATAGATTAGGTTTCCACAAGTGGAAATATGGACTCAGTTTGCTGCTGACATTACATGCATCTAACCCATCCTTTTTCTCTTGGAGATGATTAGCCAGGTGACCAGCAATAGAGACCACCTGAGTTCCAGAAGATCAGAGGGACAAGGCTTGCAACACAGAAGCCACATCCTGTGTGAACTTTGGCTTCGTCTTCCTCGGGCTTAGCAGTGGATGGTCTCCTACCTAACAGGAAGAAAGCACCCTGAGAGGGCCACTTCACATGCTGGCACCAAAGAAAAGATGTTCTTTTCAAAGCAATAAAATCCAACCTCTAGAATCCCTTAAGTAGGACACCGTATATATCTCAATTATTAAACACTTGATAGCCCCTATCGTACAGTTGCCATTGTTCTATGTTTTCCTAATAAAGAAAGGAATGTTCTTGGTATCCACATCTTCATCCACTTACACCATTACCTCTAGGCCCAAGATGAAAGTATATATGTTATCTACAAGACTAAAATTCTTTCTTAAAAAGTTAGTATTATGCTTCTTAAACAAAACCACTTTCTCAGTCCCAGATCCCATTCCTTCTTATTTATTTCTCCCATTTTATTTTATTATTTCATGCATTTAATACTCTTTTATTGTTAACTCATGTCCCCACCACCAGAAGGCAGCAGGACACCTGCCAGACTCCCACATGGCCGGATGGTTTTTGTGGAACTTCAGGGTCTTGAGCAAGTGGGAGCTGGCATTGGGTCACTGGGGAGCTCATTTCAATCGACAAGCTTCAGACCCTCAAAAAACAGGTCCGATGTCCCTCTGGATTCAGACTGATTCTAGCATGTTGTTTTAACATGTCCTGGCATGTTGGTTGTTTCTAGCAGTTGCCTGGAATAAGTGGCCCACTTAGGATAATGATGAGTGCTGGAAATGCTGCTTACCTGCTTAAGGCTGGCTTTCCTCATTGTAAGAAGAATATAGCACCACAGACTTCATAGCATTGTTGGAGAATAAATGATGTAAAACAAGCTTTCGAAAAATACCATTGCTGCTGGTGGTGGTCATGTTCCCGAGGCTCTCCCCAAAAGACTTGATTCAAGGAGTGTCCAAGTGTGAGAGTTGGAATCAACTCTCATTGAGTTATTTCCCACACTGAAGCCATTTTACCAAAAATTTGGGGTTTGTCAGCAGATCTTGATCTAACCAAGTCCTCTCTCAATCTATAGTGTGCCCTCTGAAATACTTTTCAACAGTCATTAAAATGGTCTCTATGGGTGAACTGCCTTAAGGAAGGCTGGATTCACCCTTTTTGCTGACTCTCCCTGTTCTCCAGAGTAGTTGTACCAGTCTGCAATTCTATTAACAGTGTGCTAGGTTCCTATCTCCCCACAACCACTCCAGCATCTGTTATTATTTATGTTCTTCATCTTTGCCAATCTGACTGGAGTGAGGTGAAATCTTAATGTAGTTCTGATTTACATTTTCTCTGATTACTGGTGATTTTAAACACTTTCACATGTATTCACTGGCTTGGTTGATTTCCTCTGTTGAGAAGTTTCTGTTTAGCTCTCTGGCACATTTATTGATTGGATTATTTGTATTTTTATATTAAGTTTCTTTTTAGTTCTTCATAAATTTTTTATTTAAGTCTTGTTGGAGGAATCACAGGCCATGATTCTCTCCCATTCTCTAGGCAGTTATCACCAATTCCTTGGCTGATAAAAGGTTTTATATTAATTGTATTCCACTCATTTATTCTTGACTTTAATTATTTTGCTTTACGAGTCTTGTTGAGAAAGTTGTTGCCATTAGTCCTGCCTAACCAAGAACATGGAACATCTTTCCATCGTCTTAGGTCTCCTTCAATTTCTTTCATCGATGTTTAATAATTTTCAATATAGAGGCCTTTTACTTCCCTTGTTAAATTAATTCCCTAATATTTTAATCTTTTTGAGGATATAAAAATGGGACTGATTTCCTGATTTATTCTTCTGTACTATTATTGATAGTGCATAGGAAAACTATTGATTTATGGATGTTGATCTTGTAGCCTTCCATTTTGTTGAATCTGTATAAAAGCTCAAGCAGTTTTTTGGTGGAGCTTTTTGGATCTTCCAGATATTGGATCATATCATCAGGAAAAAAAATAGATAATTTGACTTCTTTTCTTCCTATTCTTATTCCTTTTACTTCCATCTCTTACCTGATTGCTGCTACTAAGGTCTCAAGGACTATGTTGAATAAAAGTGGTGAGAGTGGGCAGTCTTGCCTTGTTCCCAAGTTTAGTGGAAATACTTTCAATTATTCTCTGTATAGTATTATACTAGCTGTGGGTTTGTCATATACAGCCTTTACTTGTCTAGGATCTGTTCCTTTGATCCCTGTCTTCTCCAGATTTTTGAGCATCAATGGATGCTGGACTTTATCAAAGGACTTTTCTGCATCAATTGAGATGATCATATTTTTTCCCTTAATTCTGTTTAAGTGATGAATCACATTTATTGGTTTGTATATGTTGAACCAAACTTGCATCCCTGGAATGAAACCCTCTTGATCATGATGAATTATCTTCTTAATGTGTTAATGAGCACACAGGCTCTGGGTGATGACCAGAGCCTTCCTCTAGGTCTTCTTGGGTGCCTGCCAGCCCATGACCAGAATCCTGGACCCTTATAATATATTCTTATTTTAAAATAATGGATCAAATGTGGCAAAATGTTAAAGTCTGACCACAATGAGTTTTAAGTAGTTGAGCATAATTTCAGGTCAGGAATTGTGATCCCTCCTATCTGTTTTTGTTTTTATTTTGGCTATTCTGTGTTTTTCATCATTCCAAATGAATTTGAGAATTGATCTTTCTATATCTATCAAGAATGACATTGGTATCTTGATAAGAATTGCATGGAATCTGTACGTTGCTTTTGGCAGAATGGCCATTTTAACTACGTTGTTTCTGCCTAACCAAGAACATGGTGTTTGACAATGTTTCCCCCTCAATTGTAACTCCATATTCATCTAATAAAAAAAAACAAATAAATAAAAAAGAACATGGGATGTCTTTCCATCTTCTCAGATATTCTTCAATTTCTTTCTTCAATGTTTGATAGATATTGTTGAAGAGGTCTTTTACTTCCTTTGTTAAATTATTCCCGTGTATTTTATTCTTTTTGAGGTTATTGTGAATGGAACATATTTCCTTATTTCTTCTTCAGCAGAATTACTGTTGGAGTACAGGAAAGATATTGATGTATGTGTGTTGATGTTGTATCTTGTCACTTTGTTGAATTCATATATAAGCTCTAGAAATCTTCTGTCAGAGGGTTTTATTTTTTGGGGGGTAGGGTGGGTGGTGGTTATCTTCTAGGTATAGGGTCATATCATCAGCAAATAGAGATAATTTAACTTCCTCTTTTAGTATTTGAATCCCTTTGATTTCCTTCTCTTGTCTGATTGCTCTGGCTAGGGTTACAAGGACTAAATTGAATTTAGGGTGGTGAGAGTGGACATCCTTGATTTGTTCCTGAGTTTAGTGGGAATGTTTTCAGTTTTTCTCCATTATGTATAATGTTGGCTGTAGGTTTGTCATAAATGATCTTGACAAAATTAAGGTAAGTTCCTTTCATCTGTATCTTCTCCAGAGTTTTGAGCATCACTGGGTTTTGGATTTTTTCAAAGGCCTTTTCAGCATCAATTGAGATGACCATATGGTTTTTGTCATTAATTCTGTTTAAGTGATGAATCATATTTAATGATTTGCATATATTGAACCAGACTTGCATCCTAGGAATAAAGCCCACTTGATCATGATGTGTTATCTTTTTTATGTATTTTTGGATGCAATTTGTGAGGATTTTTTTAAGAGTTTTTGTGTTGATATTCATCAAGGATATTGATCTGTAGTTTTCTTTTCCTGATGTGTCTGTGTTGAATTTTCATTTCAGGGTTATGTTTGCCTCATAAAAGGTGTTTGGGAGAGTTCCATCACTTTCAATATCATGGAATAGCTTACTGAGGAGAGGTGTTAATTCTTCTATAAAGTTTTGATAGAACTCAGATGAGAATCCATCAGGTCCAGGGCTTTTCTTTTTGGAAGGGCTTTGATTGCTATTTCAATTTCACTACATGATATTGGCCTTTTGTGCTCTTCAGTATCTTCCTATATCAGTTTGGGAATGTTACATATGGCTAGGTATTTGTCTCTGTCCTCCAGATTCTCCAAGTCGAGATATATAGTTTTTCAAAACAATTCCTATAATCCCCTGGATTTCAAATGATTCAGTGGTGCTAAAATGTGTTAGATCTTCTTGATGTAGCATTCCCTTAACTAAAATGTAGTGGCCTTCTTTGACTCTTCTGACTAATTTTTAGTCAAGGCTACTTTGTCAGATATGAGTATCATGACATCAGCTAGCTTTTTGGGGCCATAACCATGGTAGATCTTTCTTTCAAGCTTTTAACTTCAATCTGTGACTGTCTTGGGTTATGAGGTGAGTCTCCTAATAGCAATGTACTGTTGGATTTGGATTTTCTTTTTTTATCCAGTTTTCTAATATGTGTCTTTTTTATTGGGGCCTTGAGTCCATTTACATTTATTGTTAAAATAGATATGTGACTTTGGTTCCCCAGCATTGTGACTTTTGCTGTACTTTGTTCCATCTTGGATATATTTTAGTGAGTTGTGCTTTTATTCACTTTACTCTCTGGGCTTTGGGAGTTATTTGTATGTTCCTCTGTTTGAAGTTTGTCTTTGACTCTTCACTGTAGAACTGGTTTTGTGTTCATGTATGTTCCCAATTTGTTCTTGTTGTGGAAAGTTTTTATTTCCCCATCAAATTTGAAGCTGAGTTTTGTTGGGCATATTTTTTATGGCTGATAATTATTTTCTTTCAATATTTGAAACATTTCATTCCTTGCACTCCTACCTTTATGGTCTGATTTGAGAAATCCAGTGATCCTTATTGGTTTGGCTCTGAATGTCACTTGGACTTTTTCTCTAACCACTTGAGGACTCTTTCCTTGTTTTCTCTGTTATTCATTGTGAATATGCTGTATCTCGGTGATTTTCTCATTTGAATAGGTCTATTTTGTAGTACTATAGGCCTTTTGAATGTGAATATCTGGTTCTATTCCTATATGGGGGAAGTTTTCTTTGATTACCTTGTTGAGAAGTTTCTTTAGGCTATCCATTTGTTGTTCAATGTTCTCCCCTATACCAGTTACTCCCATGTTATTTCTTCTGATTTCATCCCATACTTCTTGGGAATTCTGATCATTATCATTTAAGTTCATTTTCCTGACTATTCTCTGTGCTTCAAGATTAGTTAGCCTGTCTTTGTTGTCTTATATTCTTTCATCGAGAGCTGAAGTTCTATTTTATACTGAGTTTAATATCTTCCATTGAGCTTTTAATTTGATTGACTGTGTTTTTCAATTTTAACAGCTCTGATACAACTTTTTTCAGTGTCTCTAACTCTTTATTAAAATACTGTTTTAGCTCCTATAATTGCTTTCCTATTTCCTTCCTTAAATCTTCTTTTCAATCTTTGATCATTTTAATAATCAGACTGTTGTTATTTTTTCTAACTTTTCATTCAAGTCCCTATCTGTAGAATCATTGGATGGAGAGTTGTGGTTTGTGAAGGAGAATCATTTCCCTTTTTCCTCATTTCAATGTTGGTGAGTGGGACCTGAGATCTTTCACTGATTATGTCACTTTGGGACTTTGTTGATAGCTGTGTGGTTTTTGTCTCTTCACTTATTTGGGATGGGGTACAATTTGGATAGTACAATTCAACAGCTGGCTCCCCAACCTATGAATTATGATTGACCTTTATACTTTCCAAAAGAGTCAATGCATAGCCAATGCATACAATAGCATTGAACTAGTTACTTTGTTCCTTCTATAACTGTAATCATGTTAACTACTACCTAAGAGAAGAGTACAAAGATTAGCAATGATCTTCAGTAAGCATCTTCAGGCTATAATCAGTTTAAAAGCAAACAACCATTGTCAAGTGTGGCATTCACTTCAGATTTCCAGTACCTCCCTAGGTCTCAAGCGCAATATAAATGTGATAGGAAGATAGAGAGGAACTTGTGAATTTGGAGCAAGAGCAGCAAGAGAGTGGAGATGATGTAGGTATTCTGATAAAAGAAAAAGAAAAAGAGGAAGAGACTAGGTAATGAGAGGAATAGGTTGAAAGAGAGGAATAATGTTTAGTTCTTGCCAAAAGAAAGGGAAGAACAGGGAGCAGAGAAGCTCACCATCGGGAGGCTATACAGCCAAAAATAAAATGTGCTGGTCTACAAGATCACAAACAACAACAACAACAAACACAGAAAAACAAAGCAATAGAAACAAAAAACAAAACAAAACAAGAAAACCAGACAAAAATAACCAATATCTTAATGGAAAATTGGGAGGATTATGGGTTATTTCCACTGAGGAGGTCAAAATACACCATGAGGGTACATGGAGGCACTTCCAAGGTGAGGTTGCTGTGGGGCCTGTGTTTTGCTGTTCTCAGCTGGAAGTCAGATTCCCAGGAATCTGCTCAGTATTCTTGTCCCGTGGAAGGGTTGCAGTCATTCACCACCACTGCTTCCTGTGAATACTGCCTTTCAGCCTTCCTGGGTTGAGATCCTGGGCAGTTTTGTGTGCACCTGCCCAGATTCCTATCCCATCTCAACCAAGGGCCCAGTAGTTGTTGACAATGTTGTGGATCCCAGGGCAGCCTTGAGGACAGCTTGCAGATCCTGGGGCAGTGGCTGAACTGAACTCACAGCTCCTGGGGAAAATGCCACTCAGAATTTGGGGGTCCCAAGGCCCTTATTGGCCAAGACTGCATAGCACCTAGGACGGTCTGCACACCAAACTTGTGAGGCCTAACAGGCAGATGCCTGCCAGGAATAGGCATCTCCTGGGGCAGTCTCCACCCCAAACTCCAAGAGCCTTAGGTTATGTATTTAAGAAAACAAAACTGTAATCTAAATAAGAAGCAAGACCAGCAAGACTGACTAAGGCCTTAGGAAAGAAACACACACAAGAGGGATTGTGAAGGACCTCCAGATAACCTGATCTATTTTAGGAGAGGAGAAAGCTCAATTACCATTTAGAAGTGCCTGCCCTCCGCTGCATCGCTTCTAAGAGAGATGTGTGTCATTGCAAACTCATTGATGCTTTAGAAAAAAACCTTGCAATAAATTAATTTACATATTTGCATTAGTCAGGATTTTCTAGAGAAAAAGAATCATCAGGATATGAATATAAGAAGGGATTTATTAGACTGGCTTATACTACCAGAGGCTGGATAGACCCTCAATGGCCACCTGCAAGCTGGAGAGCTGGAGGAACCAGTAGCTGCACAGTCCGGGATGCCAAAACCTCAGAACAACAATGTAATCCCAGTCCAGATATAAGACTAGGAAACTCCCTACAGAATCACTGGGCAGAGTCTGCTTTGGAAGAGTGAAGAAGCTAGAGTCTGATGTCCTCAGAAGATGGCAGAAGCAATCAAGAACCTGTTCAAGCAAAATTGGACTTGCATCTATTGCTACTTTCATGTTCTTCCAGCTTTAATTCTATCCAAGGTTCCAACCTATTGGACAGTGCTGCCCACACTTAGGGTGGGCCTCTTCTTTCATTCATTATCCTACATGCCAATCACTCCTAGAAAAACTGTCTTTAATACACCCACAAAACCCTTAATTTTAGGTGCCCCTTAATCTAGGTCCTCTCTTACTCTAATGACAATTCAGATTAACAATTACAACACTCAACAATGCAGTAATTACCTTTTTTAGGTGGGGGCAGGGCAAGAGAAAAGGAGAGTGGCAGGAACATTCACAACCTGAATGTGTATTTCAAATAGGGAAGTGTGTGTGTGTGTGTGTGTGTGTGTGTGTATGCATGCACACATAGAGAACAATACACCACTATATTCCACACTAATGGTAAAAATAATGAAAATTTAAAGATTTCTTTTGGGCTATATCCCTTTGAACCTTCAGTGTCTTCAGGATCACTCTACCCTTTAGTTGTGTAGGCAGGAAAATCTTGCTTTCCTTACCAAGTGTTTATATCCAGGAGAAGTGCTCCAGTTCCTGGGTAAAAGGACAACATACAGCTCCAGCTGCATAGAAGAAAACATTTGGATGAATTTTCTTCTACATCCCAATGTTCTTGGCACATGTGGAGGTTTTATGAAAAGCCAAAGCAGAGGAATTCAGATCTCATGATGGCAAAGATGAAGATTAATATTTATTTTAAAAAGTCTTCCTTCCATGCTCCAAATGTGGACTCTTACTTCAGTCCAGCCCCATGGACTTTGCCAATTCCTTGGAACATGAAATTCCCCTCAGAGGAGATGCTTCCGAGGACCAGCATATGAGTTCGATTCTGGAATGTGTCATCTCTCCCAAGAGTCTGCCATGAAGGGTGTAGGTGCTCAGTTCCATAGAGAAAAGGCTGGGTTGAGGTTAAAAGTTAGGGCCCTGAAATCAGATTGCCCCTATTTCAATCCAGGCACATGGGATTATGATCTGAGAATGTGACTCCATTATCTTACAGGTCATATTTTGTGTTCTTCTGTAAAACAGGGCAAACAAGAAGGCTTAGGTGATTGCTTTCATTGAGGAAGAAAGAAATTGACATGCATTCAATGAACATGTGTAAGTTCACAGGAGACTCTCCATATACTCAGTGGAACCATGAGCACTCAAGGAAGCTTGGGAGATCAAGAAGATCCTTAATCTCAGGCTCCTCTTAATCAAGTACTCATTTTACTCAAATCAACTTGAAAATTCAGATTAACCTTCAGAACATAAAACTACAGAGAGTAATAATTTGGGGGGTTGGGAGAGAAAGGATGAGTGTCAGGGACATTCACTATCTAAGTACATATTTCAAATAGGGAAGGGGTGTGTGTGTGTGTGAGAGAGAGAGAGAGAGAGAGAGAGAGAACAGAGAGCAATACACCATTATATTCTACAGTAACAGTATAAATAAAGTTCACTCTTTCTATCGAGCTCTCTTCCTTTGAACTTCTCTTATCTTCATGATCAGTCTACACCGGTGGTCTAACCAGGAAAATCATTCTTTCCTTATCAAGTGTTTATATTCATTAGAAGTACTCCAATTCATGGGTAATAGGACAACATACGGCTCCACTCCAGATGCAGAGAAGGAAAGATAACGATGAATTCTCTTCAAGGCCCTAGTGTTCTGGAAGACACATGCAGAAGTTTTATGAAAACCCAAAGCACAGAAATTCAGATCTCATTTTGACAAAGAGGAATTTTAATACTTAATTTAAAACTTCCTTTTACTGTGCCCATATGAAGTATGGACCCCATACTTCAGGCCAGCTCCATAGACCATACTAGTACTTGGAGTGTGAAGTACACCCAGAGGAGATGCTTCCAAGGGCCAGCATATGGGTTAGATTGTGGACTGGATCACCTCTCCCAGGAGTCTTCCAGGAAGGAAGTGGGTGTTCAGTTCCATAGAGAAAAGGCTGGGTTGAGGTTAGGTTTGGGGGCTCTGAAGCCAGATTACTACTATTTGAATCCAGGTACATGGGGTGATGATCGGGATATATGAGTCCTTTATCTAACTGCTCATGTTTAATGTTCTTGTATAAAACATGGCACGCAAGGAGACTTAGCTGATTGGTATCTTTAAGGTTGAAAGAAAGTAAAAGGCATTAAATGGGCATGTGTAAATTAGCACAGTCCCCACATATACTAAGTAGGAATGTTGGCACTCATGGTTCCTGGGATAGCCTGTAGGCGCTGTCCAGACTGCAACTCTAGGATGGAAAGAGGTGTTTCTCCTCTATCCCAATTCTGCCCATATTTGCACCATGCCACCAAAATTCTGAAACAGAGTCACTTTCAACAACCTTTTTGAACAGAACCTAGAAATTTAAGATAGATCAACAGTGAGAGACCTGAGAGTGTCATGGCAAACTTTAAATACTGTCTTATTGAATGGAAATAGAGACAAATATTTGGGAAAGTTCTTAGGAAATTGACCGACTCCCATGAACACAGGTTCTTTGGCTTTGTTCTGCTTGTGTGTAAGTGTGTGCATGTGAGTGGGTGTTTTCAGGGGTGTTTAAACCCATGCCTCTTTTTTAAAACAAATATATAAGGGATCGTGGAGGGTTCAACAAAAATTTCAAAGGAAGGCATTGGAGGCCAGGGAGTATGTTGTAGGGTCAGAGCCCTTAGAGGGTGCCCTTAAGAGGACAATGCTTGAAGTTATAAAGGTAAAGTGGAAGCCTGCACAGAGACCCCAGGAATTAAGAGAAGACAGTAGCATGGACTGTCTGCTGAGAAGAGCTGGGGGCTGCAGGCAGAGCCAGGTAAAAGAGAGCCCTGTGCCCTGCAACCAAGCCCTGAGGAAATGAGCTCACGGGCAAGTGTCCTAGGCACTGGAGGTGGAGTCAGGAGCTTGTTGGCCCACTTGAGTGTTAGTCTTATTTTGATGTCAGTCCTTCCTTATGTGCCTTACTCCTCCACTTTTGAAAGGGAAAGATTCTTCTGTGCCACTACTCATTGAATACATGAAGCTACGCTTTTATTTTTACAGGGGATCACAGCCAAGAGTTTTTGTCTTGAGCCTCAGAGGACTCTTTGGCTTTGGACAGGACTTTTGGGCAGTGTCAGAGCTCTGAAGATTAAGGAACTCTTGAGTTGAACTGACTGCATCTTGCTCTGTGAGGAGGTCGAGAGCTATTGGGAGATAGGAGAGGCACATATGGTTTGGATGTTAGGTGTCCCCAGAAGGTCCTGTTAATGTAAGAACATTGAGAAGAAAAAGGAGTAGATTGTGTGAGCCATAACATAATCGATGCATTCTATTTGAATGAAGTGAATATGGGTTAACTATAGGGGGATGGAATGCATTTAGAGGAGGTGTTCTTGTTTTCTTCTCATGTGTTCTGGTCACAGCAACCCAAAGACTGAAAGCAACAAACTGCATGGGTCCACTGCTTTTTACCCCTTTTACTTCTTCCACACATCTGGCTATTAATTGGTTCTCATGTTGCCATGGCAGCCAACAGTTTCAGAACACAGAATTGTGACAGTTGGAGATTTTAGCCACCGGGACCAACTATCCCAAGGACTTCAGATATCCCGTTTATGCGCAGGAGTTGGAAGCATCTCTTTCGTGTGGGCAGCTAACAGAGCTCAGCATCACAGAGTAAGCAGTTTGATTCTGTGTGTGTGAGCGTGTGTGTGTGTGTGTGTGTGTGTGTATGTATGATGGAGAGAGGAGAGAGAGAGTGACAGAAAGAGAGATAGAAAGATTTGAGTGTGTGTGCTCTTCCATACTTTTTTGCTGGAGAATCATAGGATATGCTGGACTAAAGATGCCAAGGGATGATGGGAGGATGGACCTTTAAATAGGTACACTTTTTCAGGAGAGTAATATACTATCTAGTGTTATAACACTCAAATATATTTGTGATCTTTGTTCCAATATTACAACCTGCAGGACTACTAAGGGAAAGGAAAGATTTAGGGAAGAAAGAGGCATAGCATTATTAATAAGAATATTGTTAAAGGTATTAATAATCTAAGGATCATTGATCACCTAAATTAATGGTCACTAATTGGTCACCAAATCATCTTCAATAAGATCATGGTGAAGAATTACATGACGCCATGTATGTGTTTCCTGTGAGGTGCATTATGAAATTATTAATCCCACTTTCTATAGATGTGACTCCACATACATATATACATGTAAAGAAATAAGGCAGATTATAAGAAAATTCATAAAATTCTTTTACTGATATTTATCATTACCATTGGTAGGTGGGTACCTAGGGGTATTTATTTTCATTTTCCTACTTTCCTGTACTTTTCAACTTTTATACAACTATCTTCAGTCATTGATGTGCTTCTAAAAGTGGTAATAAGACAGAGGATGAGAGGTGTCATGTGGAGATGCTCAGTTCAGAGGGTTTTTACACAATAAAATAGGTTTTTAAAGAGAAAGATTGCCTCTTCTGCACTTGACTGGAGAGTGTCAACATAGGGGACCCTGCTGCCTGAGTGGGAGGATTCTGAATGGTAAAATGAATAGGTATTAATTCCTGTACTATACATCTCTTACAATTTCACCTATTATTGTTTTTCTTATGAAGTTTCGTGAACGAAGGAGAAGTGAGATTTCAGAATTTTCACACCATGGAAGAGTTATTGTGGGACACCAACTATAGTGACCTAGAGGACTGCACTTCCGAATCTAGATCCGATATGAGCCTCTACGTAGGGTATTTCCACTGCGAGGACAGAGTTGCCTGTGAGGACACAATCCCCTGTGTATACTCAACTTCCCTAGGTTCTTCCACCTGCTTCGATACTGCTGTCCAAGAGGAATGGTGCACTCATTGCGAGAGTACCCCGATGGGGAGAAAAGAACCAATGCAGGATAACACGGAGCAGCTTTGTGAAGTACCTGTCATCCAGGTCTTGGATGCCTACCTGGCCATTAATGATGAAGAACCTCTAGATACTTGGTATCCACATGGAGATGACCTGAGGATGGACCAGGGCCGACAGCAGAGGGTAGAACAGGCTCTCTGGGAACTGGATCATTTAATGCATGCCCTTAAGGCATTTCTAGAAGATCACAAACCTGTTGTGTTTCCTGATTCTGCTGTGGAGGAGTGCGTACAGCCATCAAGCAGCATCCCTGTCAATATGTGTCAGGTCAGTCATCAAGAACATGAAGCTGGTCAGGCCTTGACCAAGTATAAACCTCCAAAAATGAGGTGTGAGCCAGTGTCTAGAGATGTCATGAGAATTGAGCAACATGAGCTTGCTGAGGCAAGAACAGATCAGCCTCACTGCACAGCAAGAGATAGGCCAGGTGGGGGAACCAGAATGGACACTCTATCTGCTGTGAAGCAGGGGTGGACCCTGATCTCTGGTGAGGTGAGCAGTGGGAGAAGAAGGACAGCAAGGAAGGAGCTCAGGAGGAATGGTAGGGCTAGTGCCAAGGAGCAGAGAGGAAAACAAGAGTGGAGGAACAAAGAGATAGGTAGCAATTACAAACAAACAAAAAAATAAATAGAGAGAGAGAGAGTGCATGGTTTAATGATTAGGGAGTACTAAAACTTCATTTAGGGTTGGGTTAGTTTTGGTAAATGATACTGCATTTCCAAAAATGGTATATGCAGACTCCAATGCAGGTCATATTACATGCATCTCACTGTTCTCTTTCTCCTGGCAGGTGATTAACCAGGAGCCTGGCACTGCAGAGATCCCCTCAGTGTCAGCAGAACAGAGAGAGGAGGAGGACAAGCCTTCCAACTCAGAAGCCTCATGCTGTGTGAATTTCAGATTGTTCTTTAAAAGGCTCAGGAAGTGGGTAGTTTCTGCCATGCCAGGCAGAAAAAACCCTGAGAGGGCCACCCAGGACCCCTCTTGGCTGGCATCAAGGAAACGATTTGCATTTAGAAGCAACAGAATTCATCCTCTAGATTCCCTTGAGTAGGACACCCTAGGTATCTTGATTTTTAAAAATGTTGATAGCCCCTCTTGTACAGTTTTATGTGTTAAGTTTTCCTAATAAAGACAAGAAGTTTTCATGGTATCCACGTCTTCTCTTCCATTATTACCTCTGGGCTCAGGACAAAAGTATATATGTTTTCTAGTAGACCTAAATTCATTCTGAGGACAATTCAGTGTTATGCTTCTACCAAGGATTGAATCCATGGGTGCTTAACCATGGAGCAACAACACCAGCAATTTTTATTTTTTACTTTGAGACAGGGTCTTGCCTAGTTTCTTAGGACCTCATTTCATTGCTGAGGATGGCCTTGCACTTGTGATCCTCCTGACTCAGCCAACGGAGCCTTTGGGTTTATAGGTAATCATCACCGTACCCAGTTCCATCAGCGTTTACTACCACCCTTGTGACCTTCAGAGTTCGTGTCAAAAATATACAAGCTTACCTTATATATACTCTATAGAGAAACCATTTCCCCACCCCCACCATGCCCCTTCTCATGTGTTTTTCCCCATTTTATCTGTTTTACTATTTCTCACAGTTTACCCTCTATTATCATTAATTCACATCCCTACTTACAGAAGGCAGCAGAATACCAATTCTATTTCACATCCCAGTTTGGATTTGATGGAACTTTGGGGTCTTAAATAAGTGGGAGCAACAGTGTGTTACTGGAGAGCTCATTTCAATCAATAGCATTTCAGAAACACAGAAAGCCGTTCTGATGCTCCTACAGATCCAGGCTCATTCTAGCATGTTGTTCTTCTATGTTCTGGCATGTTGGTTGGTTATAGCAAGGTGGCTAAAATAAGTGGCCCTTTTGGTAGAATGATGAGTGCTGGGAATGCTGCTTAACAGCTCTAAGTCTGGATTTACTCATTCAGAAGATGAGGGGCATGGTACCACGCCCACCACAGAGTTGTAGGAGGATGAACTATGAAAGCAAATCCTTGGTAAATACTGCTACTGTTGGTGGTGTTAAAAGGTTCCTGAGGATCTCCCCACAACACTTGATTCAAGGTGTATCCAAGAGTGAGAGTTGGAGTCAGCTCTCATTGAACTATTTCCCACACTGACACTATTTCACCAAAAGTTTGTGGGTGGTTTTGTTTTTGTTTTAATTTAACCAAGTCCTCTCTGAACTCACTGCACTGTGCTCTCTGAAATTCCTTTGCAACTGTCATTACAATGTTTCCTATGGTCAACCCATTGAGGAAGGCGGGACTCTCCTTCTTGCTGACTCTCCCTGTGTTACCAGGTCACATCTATATGCTATCTGTATCTTCCTCACTCACCCACAGTTGCCGCAAAGATTGCTTGCCATCAGAGGTTTTATTCTACCAGGGATTGTACCCAGGGGTGCTGAACCACTGAGTAGCATTGCCAGAAGTTATTATTTTTTATTTTGAGCCAGGGTCTTGCCTAGCTTCTTAGGACCTCATTTAATTACTAAGGATGGCCTTGAATTTTTGACAACTCCTGCCTCAGCCCCCAAAGCCTTTGGGTTTATAAGAGTGCATCACTGTATCCAGTTCTATCAACTTTTACTACCACCCTTGTGACCTTCAGAGTTCATGTCAAAAATATACATGCATTTCATCTCAAAGGCCTTCCTTTCCCCAGTTTCTACCTCCTTATCTCCTTCCTTCTTTACTTCCACAAACATTGAGCATATAGAAATGCCAGAAACCTCCCTACTTTCACATTCCAAAATGAAATATCTGGATCTTTTGGTTCATGGGTCTCCCTTATTTCAGAGTTAAAGTTATGTGAACACATGACCATCAAATTTGTGGGGGAAACTCAACCATAGGAGGTATCTGAAGGTATATGAAAGGAATAATTGAGCACAAGAAGGCTGATTTTCAAAATTCCCATAAATAGTGTTACATGTAGTGCATTTAGATGGGTTCTCTTTTGTCTGCATTGTTTTATTGTTAAAAAAAGATTGCCACTTTAAACATTTTAAGGGCACAATTCAGACATCTTGAGTCCATTCATGTCTCCATTTCATTTATTTTTTTAAATAGAGAAGCACCGTGAGGGAGAGAAAGACAGAGAGATTCAATTTTTTATTGAGTTCTTCACATGGCTGTTGTATCTCCAACACTTAGTTGTGTACGTGGGTGCTGGAGTTTGAACCTGTGTACTTGCGCATGCCAGGCAAGCACATAACCACCGAGCCACCACTCCAGCCCCTCTCCATTACATTTTAAAGCAAAGTATAACAATGTACTAATATGAACTAGCATTAAACACGCATGAAGTAAACATCAAGTTTAGAATAGTGCTCATGGGGGTGTGGGAAATGAAGGGAACAGTGAAGGCCCAAAGTGCAAAGGGTAACAAATGTTTGTATACAACTTACGGATAGCAGGTTTCCTTTATCCAGTCACAAAACATCAGATAACATCAATACCAACCATATTGATTATTTTAATACAAATCTGAAGGGGACTATTGTTGCAGATAACTTTACTTTGGAAAACACCACCTTGATAAAAATGCTGTCTTAAGCTTTACATGTTCAAAAGCTGATATACCTGATAACTGTGAATATATTCAATATACCGATAAGACTGTCATGGTTAGGGTCACACTTACATGGATATCCTTATATTAACTAAGTTTAACTTTTGAAGTGAAATTTTAAACCCATAGTGTATAGTTGTGATAATCTCAGGTCTGCATGGGTTAGCACTGCTAGTAAAAATCAAAGGACAGCTTGACATCTTACATATTTAGGATCAGAAATACACTTCATTAAGGTAAAAAATGATAAGGCATTTGTATTTTTTTATGGCCATGTGACCATCCTATATCAGAAAAAGTGTAAAAAAAAGACAGCATGCATTAATTACCTTGCAGGTGGTAAACCTACATAAACTTTAATTTTATAAACATTAATATAATGCTTAGACAATGCTCATGTTAACATTGCCTTAGATGTATACATATTTTGGTTCTATATATTTTAGGGTGTTAACTCTATTGTTGTAACTTAAATTAACAGTTGTTTATTTAACCAGTCATGAAGTAATCATTTAAAGGCTTTAAAACATATACACCATAATTTCCTTAAGACTTAGGTTTCCTAAGTAATGAAACCTAACAGACATGAGGAAAATGATCTTGATTTATAAGAGTTGATCAATGTTATAAGAAAATCCTGTTACCTTAAAACAGAGAGAGAATCAGATTCTGATTTATAGCAGGACATTAATATTGGACCTTAGGAGAAAACTTATATAACTTTAACTGACTGTGGTGATCACAGCCAACTTAATCACACACAGACTTTTGAGATTTATCCTACACAAAATTACTGTAATGTACGTAGATACTCTATAATTTATTTACCTTTCTATACAAAACATTTCTCATCCAGAACCATTTCTTATAATTTCCATACCAAGCATTTTTATATCTATAACTTTTCTTATATTTCCTTCCTACTTGATGATCCTTTTTAAAAAATTTACATTCTGAAACAATCTATAATGTATTCCTGACTTTTTTCAATTACTTCACTTAATAAGATCTAATAATTTATGTTATTTATACATTAATTGAAATACAGCCAAAACCTTTTGTACTCTGCATATGAAAGTTCCTGTTAGAATCTTCACTTTTAGAAAGCTTACTTTTGGTGAAGACTCAGAAATAAACCTATATTAAACTCTTTTACCATTTATCAGCTTATAAAAGCACATTTAATACACCCAAATATATGTCGCTTTATAGAATTTAAGAAGCCAAGAGTATTTCAATTTATACTTAGCAGTTGAGATTTTAGCATATTAACTTTGTACATAAACCGGGTGTCTCCTCTGAAACTACATTTATTTGGGTTAATTCCTTTTATATTAAATCTAATTTATTCATTTTAACTGCTAACTTTAGGTTACTCATGAAAAGCAAGAAATCAAACAATTCCAGTTACTGTGGTAAGTAACTTATTCCTGCTCCTCAAACAATATTTAGAGGCAATGGACAGTGTACCTGAAACATTTTGTAGAAATCAACACTTTGATTAGTGTAGGATAGTATATATGATGGAATAAGAGCTAGTCCTCTGAAGGGTTAACATATGGTGATGAAGACATAGTCATGGGATGAAATTCTCAGGAACGCCTGAGAACTTAGATTTTAATAGGAACGCCTGTGGCTAGTCTAACTCCCATGTGAAGATAACAATATTATTCAATAATAGGAGTTCATATTTGGGTGAAGGGGAGTAAGACATCTGGAGAGAAGAAGGATAAAGATGTTATATAACCTGAGTTTATGATTAGGTGAAGGACATAGACTCTTAGAAGGAGAGATGCAGGACATCGGGTATAGATAGATAATAGTGTTACTCAAACAAAAGCTATAAACAAGGTATTCACTGCCAATGTTTCATTGCTTGCTGAATTGTAAACAATCACAACTGAACTGTAAGCTACTAATTTGTGAGCTATCCTAAGAAATAAATAGCTGCACAGAGTGTCACCGGCTCTTAAGTTCCCTGGTTGCCCGCCTCAGTTCTTTGGCAGTATCTAAGAGTGATCGTGAGCACCTCTCACAGATTAGCTGGGCACAAAAGAGGCCCATCTCATGTTCTGAATATTGCTTATGCTGCTGTATGGCATTGAGGCTTATTTTAAAATGAGCACTCTTTCTTCTGGTCTCAAATGATCTCAGCATATACTCATGTAGTTCATATTTCAGATGGATATCAGACAGGTAGCTAAGGAGCAGAGAAAGTTATTTTGAGTTGTACAATTACATACTTATACATAGGGTATCTTTGAGCATTTTTTTCTCCATAGTTTGGATATTGGAATGGAAGCCACTGTAGCTGCTTAATTTTTTCTTAACTATATGTTTGCATCATTCTTGGAGGTAGAAGTCAGGGACTTTTCACCTTGTTAAAGTTTGAGTAGGAACAATGAAAATTTTAATACAGGTTTTTATTTCCAAATGAAATACTAGTACTTTATTTCTTTTCTCCCTTTTTTTTATTAGAAGTATATAGAGATACAAATGAGGGGGAAACATTATAAAACCAACAGTAATCAATGTATATATACTTTGTTATCCAGGGCTAATGCCATATCATGGATGACCACCTTGGGTTTCACCTCTTGCAGTTTCCCCCAGAAGAACTCATGCGTTAAATGGGTATCTCGTGGAGGAATGACAACAGCTTCTG
>PVKS010021025.1:0-35870 GCA_004027875.1 Aplodontia rufa | reverse complement strand
GAGATCTATTCTTTTTACAGACCCAGTGGAACCAATCAGTGACTCACACCAGGAATCAAGCTGCTGAATTTCATTAGGGACCTCTCTACGGAAGAAAGGGTATTATCATCTTGAACTGCCAACATTTTGGTCATCACGAAAGGGCTAAAAGAGTCCTGGTTGTGCCTGTCCTTCCACACGGTATGATGGCCGAAACAACGAGGCAGATGGCGTAGAACCCAGCCGAGGTCGTCTGCTGAAGGATTTCCTGCCCGACTTCTCTTTATGGGCAATTTACAAACATCCCGGCTGTTTTGGAGTCCTTCCGAGTTTTGTTAAAACAGGGAATCTAAAGTTTTGTTCAAGAGATGAAGCAAACAGTTATGTGAAGGCAGCTTAGTGGTAAGGAGGGAGAAAGCCAGAGGAGAGCAGAGATGTCAGGGAGGAGGAAGAGGAGAGGAGTGGAGTCAGGGGAGGGGGAGGAGAGAGGCTGGGAAGCGGGGCCACGGGCAGCCCTGGGTTCTGAGTCCCTCAGGAAGGTCCCTGGTCCCCTGGGAGCTGCACTGCTCCATTGGGTGTACAGTGGGCATGGCTTGCCCCTCCTGGGACTGGGCTGAGCTCTGTTCCAGCTCCAAGGCTGCTCTTGCTCTGCAGCCTTGAAATTGGGTTCCCTATGCTGAAGAATGCAGCAGGTGAGGAAGTCTCTTCCTGGCCACTAGTAGAGCTTTGCTTTTTTAGGTCCATGGTTCCGGGCCCCCTCCATGATGTGTGTCCCCAGGGCCTCATAAGGGGCCTTCAGTGTGTTAGGCGCTCAGGACTATTTTTTTGAGAGAAGAGGAGGAGAGAGGGAGGGGGAAAGAGGGACAGCAGCGGCCGGCCCAGGCTGCACCTTTCCTGATCTGCTTTCCAGAGCAGGAGGCCAGATGGGAACACCTGGATACCATTGATTCCAAACCAGAGGCCCCAGCTCCATGATTTTAGGATAGATTCAGCGTGAGCAGAGTGCAAGTCAGTGAGTCACGGCATGTGAAGGGCACAGGGTGGCAGCTGGTGCACAGAAGGAGCTCTGTGAGCATTAGGAGTGTTGCACTCCCTGTTGCCATGGTGACCAGGGCACAGCTGGAAAAATGGGGGTCGCATGGGGAGTTCAAGTTTGTGGCTCATCAGAAGCCACCTCAAGGATGCGCCTTTATCACCGACGTGAGGCTGCTGACAAGATACCATGCAGGAAGAGCTGGACAACTGCCCCAGCACCCTGGTCCCTGGATTCTTGAATGCTCTGCAACTGAGCGACTGCCTGGGGATCCACCAGGGCGGACTTGTCCCTACAGCCACCACCCCTCCATCTGCATCGCCAGCATCCCCATGAGCCTTTTAGAGCACCCTCACTCAACTCTGGCTGCAAGGATCCAGGGACGTGTTCTACTGTTGGAGTCTGAACGTTTGCGAACGACCCTTGCATCTGGTGGATGGTGGATTTGCTCACACACCACTCATTACTGCCTGGACGGGTGCAGGCGGGGAGGGTCAGGCCCAGGCCAGAGCCCCCCAGTAAGAGGGACTGAGGAGTGAAAGGAGAGCCCTGTTCCTGAATCTGCCTAGGAGCCCTCAGCGTGGCTGGGGAAAGGGCCCTGCAGTCCCTCCTGGAGCAACTGGGGCTTCAACTAAGACCTGAGGCAGGCTGGGTTAGCTCCGAGACCACTGTAAGAAACCTGGTAGCTTAAAGCAACCCACAGTGATTTTCTCACAGGTGTAAAGAAACAAGTCCAAAATCCTGCCGGGCCAGGCTCCCTCCTGGGGCTCTGGAGAACAGTCCTGACCTTGCTTCCTCCAGCTCTGTGTGCCCCAGCATTCCTCAGCCTGTGGCCATGTCACTCCAACCTCTACCTCCACCCTGCCTTCCCTCTGGGTGTCACCAGTCTGTGCTCTGGGTGTCTTTTAAGGACACTTGCCTTTCAATTTAGAACCCTCCCAGGGAATCCAGGGTCAACTCAAGATGGTCAATTTAAATATAATTTTGTCCAAATAAGATTTCATCCAGAAACTCCAGAAATGAGGACTTGGACATATTTTTCTTGGGGGAACAGCATTCAACCCCGCCATTCAGGTCCACCATAGGTGGTTTCTCAAGTTGTGCACCGAACAACTCTAGGGTAAGTCATTCGTTAGCTGCGCAGGGCACATCCTAACAACCATGTGCAGAGTTTGGACTCTAAAGTTTGGGGAACAATGTACCAAAACTGGAGCGGTTCTGGGGAGCTCATCTGGGAAGGATGGTGGTACCTGCCTGAAGGTGACAGAAAGCCACAAGAGGTTTCCTCAGAGTCTGGGTGTGGTTGGAGCTCCCTGGGGATGTGAAAGGACCAAAGCTATACCAGCCACAGCTGTGAGTAGGGACTGAGGCTGGGAATGGTGCATTGAGGGGAATTCCAGGCATCCTGGGGTCACCACTGATGACTACCAGGGAGTCTCAGAATCCAATATCTGCTGTATAGCAGGAGGTCTGCCCTACACGCCCAGTTAGAAATCCTTCCAGGACCAAGTCACAGCTCAAGTTCAGCCAACAAGGCTTCTGAGCTTTTAAGCACTTTCTGCTGTGTCACCTGGTTCCCTGGGCTGCTGCACATGGCGTGGGCTGGCTGAGCAGGTGAGTGGGGGCTGGGTGCACGGGGATGCCTCACCGGGAAGAAGGGGCACCTTTCCTTCATTTGCCCAGATGCATCACTAGCAAGGTTACCTGCTCGTTTGAGTACTGTCTCTCTCCTTCCTTGAGAAGGCAGGAGTGCTGGTCACCAGGCTCTGTCCTCTGCCCAGAACCCACAGAATTCCTGGCACTCAAAGGGCACTCTGTAAAATTCTGCTGAACGTGACATTGAAGAGCTCAGGGTCTGGATGGGCAGGCAGGGCTGCAATGGCAGCTTTCCACTTTCAGTAGGTCTCGTTGGCTTCAGCCTGAGGAGGCTCTGGAGAGGAGACTCGGTGACAGGCAGGTGACTCCATAGGAGACCCTGCAGAATGCAGGAGGAAGAAGGTATTCCGTTTAGATCTTGAATGTCCCACAAAGGCGTGTCTACCGAAGGCCTGGGCACCAGCCTGCGGTGATACTGGGAGGTGGTGGGACCTTCAGGAGGTGAAGGAAGTCATGTCATTGGAGTGTGCTCTGGCTGCCATGAGCTGAGTGACTCTGCTCCCTGTCCTGACCTTCTGCCCTGCCCCAGGCCCAAAGCAACAGGGCCAAGCATCTGTGGATGTAAACAGCTGAAACCATGAGTCAAAATAAGCCTTCCCTCTTCCGACCTGACTTCCTCAGGCATTCTGCCACAGTGCCTGCCTGGGAGAGGGCATGGCGGATGAAATGAGAATGAGACCCAGAGCGGAGACTTAGATACTGAACCACAGCTCCCTGAGACACAGTGGATGCTGGAGTTAGAGGCAAGATGCAGAGCAGTTTAAAAACTGGCATTTTTGAATGTTCACTCCGTACCAAGCACTGCTCCCTAAATGTGATGTGGACTTGCATATAAACTTACTGTCACCATGACACTTGGGAAGTGCCGTTTTCTCTTCCTTACAGAGAAGGAAGGAAACAGAGGCACAGGAGAGCTTACATCACTTGCTCAAGTTCAAGGGACTTGTGAACATTCTCTCAGCTGTCCAGAGTTAGAGTCAGGACTTGAACTCGGGACCCGCCCCTGCACACATGCACTGTGACTGTGCATCCTTCTCTTCTCAAAGTGGCTCTGTGGCCTGCTGAAGTAGAAGGACCTGGTTGTCCCTCCCATAACGCCAGGTCAGCATCCCCTAACCCCACTCCAGGCTGTGAACTGTGACACTGGGGTATGCCATTCCCTTGGAGCCAGTGGGCAAGCGAGAGTCCTAGGGCCAACAATGATGGACACTTTTCCTTTCCTGGACCTGTGCTTTGGCCCTGGAGGTGCCATCTGAGTTCAGCAGCTTTGCTCTGGGGCAGGTGAACCTGATGCCATTCAGTGCCACCTTCCCAGGCTTCCTGCTTGCCTCCCCGAGCCTGGTTCTGCGCATCTAAACCCCTCCCATCCCTACCCACAGCTTCCCTTAGCCGTCTCAGGCTCACAGGGGTTGAGCACCCCAGGGAGCACGGGGCCAAGAGCAGGAGATGTTGGGTAAGGAAGCCCGTGGTCCTTGGTGCTTGGCTGTGGGTCAGAAGTGGACATATCCTCTTGGTCTTCCAGACCCGTTTCCCTGTGGAGAGGGGCACAATTGGAGGAAGGTCCTAGTGGAGCCCACAAAACCAGAGCCATGATAGGTCCCTCAGTGCTCAGGCCCAGGGGCAATGCCACCCATGGATCTGGGTCCAAACCCTTACCTCGTGGTTTCAGGCAGGTTACTTAATCCTCTGAGTCTCAGTTTCCTCATTTCCACGAGGATAATAACAGCACTTAACTTTCTAGAGACAGTCAGGGAATCAAAGAAACAAGGTCTGCAAACTCTCAGGGCGCCTGGCCCAGCCCTTGCCGTTTTCCGAGATTCCTTGGATTAGTGTGGCAATTTCACTCATGAAATCTAAGGGCCAGATCTGGAGATCCACTCGCTCACTCGCCCAGAGCTCAAGTGCCCCTTTCATAGGGACATGTGGAGGAAAGGGCACGTTACTGCGTCCCCTCCATCCTCTTCCATAGGCAGCCACTTTTCCTGCCTCTCGTGTCCCTGTCCCCTCCACCCAGCACTGGACATCTGCACTTGGTTGTCATAGCCTGGAAGAACCTTGGCCCTCACATCCAGCAGTATTAGTTTGCTCAAGCTGCCATAGGAAGTCCCCCCTGGGGCACTTGAGTGACAGGAGCTCACTTTCTCACAGAGTGGAGGCTGCTCCTATGGCCACGCTCCCGGGCTTCCAGGTAGCATTTTCTCGCTGTGCCGTCCCGAGCCACCCTGTCCTGTGTACCTGACTGTGTCCTAATCTCCATCTCTTAAGGGGGAGAGTGGTCCTGGTGGATTAGGGTCCCCCAGTGACTTCGTTTTAACTTGATTCCATCTTTAAAGACCCTGACTCCAAATAGTTACACTCAGGTCCTGGGAGCCGGGAGTTGCACCGGTGACAGGTGAATTTTGGAGGGATGCAACTCAGCCCTTAACATCACTGACCACCTCCTTCCTCAGATCTGGAAACTGAAGTTCAAAGTAGGGAAGGTTCTTTCCCAACACCCCTAGTCAGCTAGAGCCTGGTCATGCTGACCCCCAGAGCACTGCTGTCGCTGTCCACCCCTGTGACCGACATTTTCTGATGTCCATCTGTTGCTGATGTTTCCCTCCTTTGATGCCTGAGTAACTGTCTTCCCCATCCACACCTCCAGGACCTCAGGAAAAGGCTCAGGAAAGCCAGCCTGTCACACTGTGGGTGTTGGTTCCACCCACTCCAGGGCTCCTGCAGGGACTGAGGCCAGGGAACACGCTGCCCTGATTTTCTTCTTTAAAAAGTTAACTAGGACAGTGGTTGCACAATTATTTTTGGATTCTTCCAACTGGGAAACCTCTAACTTTGGTTTCCCCAACAGTGAGGTAATAAATAGGGGGAGCTTGGGCACATAGAGCTCGGCAAGGCAGCAGCTGGGCTCTGGGGCCAGCAGAACTGGGTCCCATCTTCTGTGCTATCACTCACTAGCTGGGATAGCGTGGGAAGGTCACTATCTAACCTCATCCTATAAAATGCAGCTAGTGTCCTCATGGTCCCTCCATGCTTCTGATGGCTTGGGATAATAATATAACGTGTGGCACATAGCTGGTGTTCAGTAAATGGCTGTCTGTTCCAGTACCTGACGTATCGTAGGTTTCAGGAAGTGCTTACTGATAAATGTAAAGAACTGGCCCAATGTTTGGTGTTTAGGAATTACTCAATAAACGGTTGCTTAAGGAGGTCTGTTCTGTGATGACCCTTGGTCCTCGTGTCCCGTGGTGTTGTTCCCCTTTTTCTCAAGGACATCTTCTCCGTAGAGACATGCTTAGTGGGCGTAAAGAACGGGTAGAGGGCAAAGTGAACACAAGTGATGAAGTGATGGGCAAGGATTGTCTGCCCTCTCGCATTTGTGCTGTCAGGAATTGATTCGCTTGCTTCAATGATCAAACATGGAGACGCTGTGCTTAGAGATTAGAGTCACAGAGACAAAAATAGGGTCTCTGCCCCCCAGAATTACATAGTTTTGCAGAAAGGAGTGAATGCAATGAAGCACATCATAATGAAGTGAAGGTTCAGAAACCCAAGCCCATGCAAGGGGGCAGAGAGCACTGCACTGACCATGGCCTTGGGCACACGCGAGCTGTGAAGAAGGCTTCCTGGAGTTGAGCGGGTGTCGGAGCAAGGACTGGGGAGGCATGGAGAGCATTTCAGATGGAAAGTGTCTGGCAGGGTGTTCTAGACCAAGGGTGCCACATAAGGAGCCACGACATGTGCGGATGTCAGAAAAGCCAGGCTGTGTGCGGTGGATGGCTGGGCCACATACTGCCATGTGGAAGTGGCTGCAGGACAGGGGTCTGGAGGGATCATCACAGATTGGAAGGCCTTGGCCAAGGTCAAGAACTTGCTTCCCTTCTTGGGTGATGTGAGCACACTATGTGCTTTCAGAAGAAAGGACAGTCCGGTATGTTTTTAACAGTGGACTTCCTCGGGGGAGAGGCGGTGGGAACGGAGGTCAGCGAGCCTGAGCGGGTGGTTGTCTTGCTGTCTCAGCTGATCGTGGGAATGGAGCTCAACTAATGCAGTGGAGTGAGAAAGGGAACAGGTCCCAGAAATACGGAGTTCTGTACAGACTCCGTAGATGCCGTGCCTCTGAGGAGGAAGCCCGAGTCATGGTTTGACAGCGTTCAATGATGTTGCCGTTCCCTAAAATAAACTAGGAGCGGGTCTGGGGGAGGAGTGATGTAGTCTGGGGAGTGCCACATTTGGGAGAGAATATGGGTCAGGCCCTTCCCCAGGCTGGAGGCTTGGAGGACAAGGGACAATGGCGCCAATGGAGAGCTCAGGCTGGAGCCTGGACAGAGTCAGAGCTAGAGCAGAATCTAAGTGCGAGAGTCCAGGAGGCAGCTGCACTGGGGACTGCAGAGCTCAGCAGATGGCTGAGGCTGAAGACAAGGTGCGAGTCAGCAATGTAAGATTGTGGGCCTGGGCATGGAAGGGACAGGCAGTGTTCAAGAGAGGGAGACTGGGAAGATTGTCCTGGGAAGTGCAGTCGTTAGAGAGGGAGAATAATTGGAGAAGGCCGTCTGGCCTAGGGACCTGATGTCTGGGTGAGTCCATTCTGAGGGTGGGGGTGGCTGTGCTGCGGGGCCGTGTCAGGTGGACCACCCTGGATTCCACCATTGCAGGGGGCCAGTTTCTTAAGTGCAAGACTGCTGTGACAGCTGCACCTTGAAATCAAGCCCAGGGCCCCAAGGAGAAGCCCGACTCCAGCTCATGAGTGTTTAAGGCTGGATTGTGGTGGGAACATTGAAGACTGAGGGAAAGCTCCCCAGCGGAGGCAGAGGGTCACGGCTGATGAGGCCCCACAGCCTCAGACCCGGGAAAGAGGCCCCTGACATCACTACCTCTCTGGCAGGCCTGGAAGCTCTGGGCTGCTCCTTTCCTTGTTGGGTTCGCTCAGGGTTGGGATGGCCAAGCCTGCAGATGAAGTCACAGACAGCTCCCACAGAGCTGGACGAGCATGAGGCCCACTGAGCTCTGGTTTCTTTATTGTTAAATGGGGACTTGGCCAAGGATGATCTCAAAGGCCTCTTCCAGATCCAACTTCAGAAAGACTCTTCTCCTTCCTGAGGGAGTCTGTAGTTGCCTGGAGGGTGGAGCAGTCTCGAGCATCTTTGTGACTCCAGTGCTGATCCAGGCGTCGATTCTGGCGTCAACTCTTAGTGTGGCAACTTACTTCACTTAAACTACATTACGGAGACAGAAATGCTTACCATTGACCGTAGTGGGGATTGCACGAGAAGCGTCTGCAAGAATCTGTGTCAGGACATTTTCAACTGCATGTAACGTTTGCATTTTATCCTCAGGCCTCTTTCTGCATGGCTGCAAGATGGCTGCTGCAGCTCCAGGCATTATGTCCTAGTTAAACCACAGCCATTGAGAGGAAAGTAGGAAGTAGGGTGCCCCCCGCTCTCTCTCCCAAACAGAAAAACTTTCCAACAGCCCAGTATCTTTGTTCAGAAGTGTGTGTCATGTCCACCTCTACGTAACCTACTGTGGAAATCCAGTGGTATGACATTCATTGGTTTAGAAGACCAGAGGTCAGAAAACTTTTACTGTGAAGAGAAAGAAACTATAGGCTTTGGGAGGCCACATACTTCCTCTCTCACAATCACCCAACTCTGCCTTTGTAGGATGAAAGCAGTCACAGACAAACCACAAACAAGCAGGTACATCTATCTCTCAGGAGACCTGTATTTTCATAAGCAGGTGGCAGGCTGGAGTGGCTGGGTTTGGCCCACCAGCCATGATCTGTTGACCTGTGGCTTGGACCCCTATGCCAGTGCCTTGGTCAGCTCTCTGTCACTGTAGCAAACACCTGAGACGATTCACTTACAGAGAGGAAAGGTTTATTTTGGCTCTCAGTTTTGGCCGTTGCAGTTCATGGCCAGTTGGCCCTGTGGCTTCTGGGCCCGTGGCCAGGCAACATGCCATGGCAGAAACGTGATGGAGTGAAACTGCTCGCCTCGCAGCCAGGAAGCAAAAAGGAGAGACCCAGGAGGAGGCTGGGCCCCTGAGCCCTTCTGTGGCACACCCTCGATGACCTAAAGGCCTCCTTCATCAAGCTTTCATCAAGACTTCAAGACATGGGCCCTTCCAGAGCATTCATGCTCCAGACTACAGAAGAGCCCAGTGCCCTCTTCCCTGAAGTCATGAGGACCTCCCTTCCCCTCTCCTCCCATCTGCAGCTGGACATAGTTAAGACTCTGTGTGGAGCAGAAGGCAGGTGGCGTATGAGCCGTCAATCACCAGGGTGCCCCTGTGTGCCTAGCATGGGATCCATTCCAGACCTGCAGGCGGGTGAGGCGTCTTCCCTCTGCGATGAGCTGGAAGGCCATTGCACCCACAGGGACCAGTGTCTGAGCACAAACAACCTCAGCGCTCTCAGAAGAAAGGGCCCAGGGGTGCCCACCCAGTGGCCTGCAGGGGGCGCAGTCTGTGATTGCCAGTAGGCTGCATGGAAATGCAGCTGCTTGGGACCTCTGTCCCCTCGTCCCCTCAGACGGCTTATCCCCACAGGTGTCCAAAGGCCTTTATGACCCACTGGCTACATGGCAACGAGGAGCCTGTGCAGTTAGTTGACAGCTGTCATCCGAGGGAGGCAGATGGTTTTCTGCCCCAGGTTTCCCTTGCTGATGACTTTGCATTAAGCGAGGCCGTGGGCCGTGTTTCCCTGCCTGCGGTTTGGCTTGGGTGGGAATTATGATCCAGCTCATCTCCCAAGGATCTTATGGGATTTCAATAAAAGGGGGACCTGCCCACCTGTTCCACACATGCACCTTAGTTCCCTGCCACTCAAAGGACAGGGGGTTGGGAAAAGGGCAAATGCTTCTCCAGGTGACCTTGCTCTGAGCTCCAATGACCTCTGCGTCTTCACCTTGTGTCACAGATGCGCCTGTTCACACCTCTGCTCTGAGTTTAAAGAGACGTCTTACCAAGACCCTGGCCTTGATTTCTCTCCAGTTTGCTCTCTTGGGACATTTGTAAGAAGAGCCAGCCTTGCTGGGAATTTGGGGTCTTAACAGAGCTGGAAAAGCAAAGCGCACACTAAGGAGCCAGTGAGTAAGACTGGGTATCAGACGGCTTTGGATATCAGACTTCCTGCAGGCTGCAAAGAGGACCCTGAGCAACAAGACACTGCCCAGGCCTGGCTGGCACAGTGGGAGGGGGCCTTGTCGGGGACCACGCTCCTGTGACCCCTGATGTGTGGTGTGCGTGTGACTTGGGATTGAACATGGAGCCCCTCACATGCTAGGCAAGGCTCTGCACTGAGATACATCCCTAACCCTTTTTATTTAATTTTGAGGCAGGGTATTGCTAATTTTTGGAAGCTGGCTTTCAGCTCGTGATCTTCCTGCCTCAGCCTCGGGATAGCTGGGATTACAACATGTGCCAGTGCCCCTGGCCTGTATGTCAAAGACCTATATGTCAAACCCCCAGCGTGCAGCGGTTCTTGGTGAAGAGACCAGCCTGGGCCCAGCCGGGGTGATAGGGGATGATGCGTTCTGAAAGTGGAACACAGATGAGTTTGGCTAAAATGCCAATAATGTAAAGAAGTCACAGAGAAGGTGCAGAGGAGTCCAGGGGACGTTGTGAGAGCCGTGCTGGGATTGGGCATCTAACTGGGAAGTGTGCTTCTTATCTGGTCAAATCAGGGGCCAGTCAGGAGGGGACACAGTCAGCCTGCTGCTGAGACTCACCCTTCTGTGCCTATGTGGGGAGGGAGAGGGGACAGAAGCAGGGAAGCCCACAGTGGCCCAGGCCAGGGAGTGCCCAGCCCAGGAGGGGGAGTGTTCTAGAGGGGTAAGGAGGAGGTGGAGTCCATTTCACACTAGGGACTTCTGCAGGGTGGTAGAAACGTGGCCAGGTTTTAGCAGGATGAGACAGGGTGCTGAAATCAGGTCTTTGGAGGGTCAAATTGAGTGCCCTAGCCAGGTTACAGTAGGGTAGTAAGAACCTGCAGGAGCTGGAAGAGGCTGGGAGACTGGCTTGGGAGTTTGTCACTGGATCAAAGTCCCGCTATTCCAAGACAAGGGGTTGAGGTCAGGAAGTTTATGGGAAAGTCTGGTTGAAGAAGATGGAAATCTTTTGTCCAAAGTCTGGGTGGCTGCATTAGGGGTGGTGTATAGAGGAGGTGGGTGACCCAGACTGGTGGGCACCTTCTCACGGTAGAGGTTGGGGTCAAATGACACACATCTGATCCTAGTCACCTAGTCTTGAGATGCTCTTAAATTCTGCAGATCTCAAGAATGAAGATCGGTATTTCCTTGGGCTGTTCTTGTCACCCACAGTTTCCCCTGTATAATCCTGACGTTGGAGGCTGGAGCGGGGTAGCTGCCTCAAGGCCCTCTTGTTGATTGCTAGAATCAGCGTGATGAAAGAAAACATGCTTCATCTGGTTATTGTGGAAGACAAGGGTCAGGTGAGGTTAAAAAGGGAGTCTGACACAAGATTTGCTCTCAGCACCCAGCTTCAGAATGTCCCATTTTGCCCTGGGCACCCTGAGTTTCTATGACTGACTCCTAGATGGAGCCGTTATGAAATGCAGTGAATTTGCACCCAAAAGCAACCAACCTTCAATGACCATGTGGAGGTCCTCAGCCCAGGTTGAACATTTAAACCATGCAGGAGCTTAAACTAGTGACAAAGACAAGGTCCCCCGTTAGCCCGTTGGACCCTGAGACCCTGTGGGCAGCTCTCACATTCCTCTGCTGCTGTATTTTCTTTTGAATGATGCCAGGGTGACTCCAGTGGCAGCCAGGGTTGGCAGCACTGCTCTGAGGGCCTGGGGTCAGGAGGAGGTGCTCGCAGCTGCAAGGGGACAGAGGGCTTCTGCCACTGAGGGCAGAGGCACAGAGAAGTGCAAATGTTTAGAGCTTCAGCAGGCACCCGTGTCCACTGTCATCTTCTGTTGCGGAGAGCAGTGGTTCATGCACTCTTTAAGTCTCGTGAGCGAGGCCATTAGTGTGTAGTAGATTTCATTACACATGGTCAGGTTGCAGCTTCTCCCCTGGGTAGAATGCGAGATGCCTATTGCCCTCAGAAGGAGGAGGGGTGGAAAGGTCAGGGAGAATTATCTCGATCACAACTCGGGTACATTTCACACTGGAAACGGCTCTGGCTGGTGAGCTAGATGTCTCTGATTTGGATGCAACCTTGGGCAAATCATGCAACCTCCCTGAGCCTCAGTCACTTGTCTCTAACAGGTGACATCAGTGCCATAGGACAAGGCTGGCATTCAAATGCAAAGGCAATGAGAAGCTTACCTGTGCCCTCTCAAGTATTCCTTACACAAGCCCATTTAACAGATGAATAAACCAAGGTCTGAAAGTTGAGTAATTTGTCCAAGGTCACATATCAGATTAGTGACAATCTGGGATTCTAGCCTTGGCATTTGGAGCTCACAGTCTTGATCTCCAGATAACATATGTGAAAATTCTGTGGAAACCAGGAACTACACAAATCTAACCATATATTAATTATTTAAACATTATACTTTCAAAATTGATAACTGTATAGATCATCTGTTTCTTAGAAATAAAATCTATGGGCTTATTGGAAATCAGGACCAACGTTTATTCATTCTTTATTCCATTCTTTCACCAACATGTAGTTCCAGAAGAGAGCTAAGTTTGTCCAGGGCTAGCAGGAGAGGTTCACAGGGTAGGGTCACATTTGGGGACTGAGAAGGCAAGCCTGAGGTGGCCTAAGTACACTCTTCCTTTTGCCAAAGGTCCTGCACTGCAAATCTGAGCTGGCCTCAGACCCGTGTCCCTGCACGTGTTGAGATAAATCCACACTGACAGGCCCGGCTGTTAGAGCAATGGGAAGCCCATCATGCCATGCCGCGTCAGGGACCTGAGGGTGCACAGCATGCCAGAGGCCACAAGGAGTTATAGCCACCATCCGTCACCTCCAGGCAGAGCAGCTGCTTCATGGCAGGAGTTCAAAGATGTCAACGGCCATCAGACCAGGATCAGCCCTGGGCTGCCTGTCTTGGCTGGCTGGGAACCCCCCTTCGGGTCATTCTGCTGCCGGGCAAGCGTGCAAGGTGTCTGTGGGCTGGTTCACACTTCCCCTTCACTCAGTGGGTAACTGCTGAGTCTGCCAGGCGCTGGGAAATGACTCCCTAAAGCCCATGATCCCTGTCCTCAGGTGAACGGAAACCAAGGGCAGTCAGGAATGACTTCGAGTTTGAACAGTGCTAAGGGAGTGGGTGGGTACCACCCCTCTCCCTGCATTTGGGTGTCTGACATCTCCCTAGTTAGGGAGTCAAATGTGATTTTATTGTTTTCAGTTTCCTGGAATTGAGAAGAACAATGTTTCCAAAAGAGGGTGATTGAAAAGCCCTAAAGTAAGAATTCCAGCACATCGGGTTATGGACGTGAGCTTAAATGAGCTGCCCAATCTCTGTGAGCCTCAATTTCCCCCGAGCCACATGTGACTCGGGCACAGAGGGGCCTGCAGCATCTATAACACGTATAGTGCTGGGTCCAGCAGAGAGAGCCTACCCCACACCCTGCTGCCTTCCCCCAGCATGCCTTTCTTTTATTTCTCCCTGGTCCGGAATTGCCTGGGTTTACCCACACTTAAACTTTTCCACAGCCCATGTTTGATGTGCGTGATTCCGTCCTGCTCTAGCTGAATCTTTCTGAAACCTTCCTCCTAATCTTCAGCTTTGAGCACTTCTTGGTCTCTACCCCTTGGCAGCTTCCTGCACTCACACCCTACTGGGTCTCCTGCCAATCTAAGATACTTCTACAAGGTCACAGGATCTAGGTATCCCTAACGATCAGGGCCTGGCATCTGGGGTAATAGTTTCAGGGTCATTGGTGTTCCCATCCTGCCTACAACGTCTCACATGGAGTTGGCCCTCAGCAAACTTGCTTAATGACTGACAGTGTCACATCCATTCTGGCATTTTGATATGATGGTGGCTTAGATTCAGACAGGGTGGATAATCTACCCAAGGTCACACAGCTAGTCTGTAGCAGGTTGAATTGTGCCATCTAAATAATTATTCTAAGTTGGATGCATTGTATTTCTGTAGGATCACAGTGAGTCTCACAGTGGCCCATGTAGAAGGAACTCTGGCTTTCCTCACTTTGCAAATGAGGAGGCAAAGTCTCCGGTACTTAAGCAACTTGTCCCGCATCAGAGCTGGGGTACTGGCGGGGCAGGTTCTCATCAGGTGTGTTGGTTATTGTAACCAGTGTGTCTCAGCTCTTTCCTAAGAACCCACTCTGTGGTGTGTGAAACGTTGGTGACAGTCGGAGTGACTCGGAAGGGGGATGATAGGAAGCATCACGGGTAGTCAGGTAGGCTGAGCACTTTAGTGTAATCTTTCAGGACAGCTGTCGCCACGGGAGTTTATGCCAGAGTGCACCACTCGGACCCTGGAGTTCAGATAAAAGGGGTCTGTTTGATCGTCATGCCTCCTCTGGGGATAAATGCAGCCTTTAAAACTACATCTAAGAAAGGAAAATAAGCAAAGAAATAAACAGCAACTCGCGTGTTCAAAACCCAAAGCAGATTCTTGTTCCAGGGTCATTGTTAGTAAAAAAATATTTCTATAAAAGTTTCCAAAATTATAGACTTCTCAAAAATATTCATTGAGCTACATTCAGGCTATTTTAAGACAGTGCTCCCACTGCCTCCAAAAGGCTGAACACCATTCAGAGGCATAAATCATAGACCAGTAAGTTGGGATCCTTGAGAGGAACTACTGGTAGTTTATAATTCAATTTCAGCCTGAAATGAAGTTTAATAATACATAGAGTGACCTCATTTTCCTCTTATTAAAGTGAAGGATACGACTTCAGGGAGAAATTAGCTAATTGAATAGAAATATTTCAAATATGAGAGAAATAAAGGACATGGATTACCCTTGCCAGGGGGGGAAAATGGAACTGAGTTGTCATCGGAAATAAGTTATTTTCTGACTTGGAGAAACTTGGAAAAACTTGGAGAATTTGCTTACAGAAAAAAACCCATATTCCAACCCAAGACCCCAAAGAAACAGGAAGCCAGGCAGACAGTCCAGATTTCCTTTTGAGGTCCACATGGGATAGGTATCCCCTGGAGTAAGAGCTGCTTCTCCCCTGTCCTCCCTGCCTTCACTCACGCTGTCACCAGGTCCCCAAGGGGCTGCCAGCACCCTCCTAATTGTATTCAGTTCCTCTTTCTTTCTTTCTTTTAAAGATAGAGGGACAGTGAGAGAGAGAGAGAGAGAATCAATTTTATTTAGTTTTCCATGGGGCTTTCGTTGCTCTGACACTTTGTTGTGCACGTGGTGCTGGGGTTCAAACCCACGTCCTTGCACATGCCAGGCAAGCCCCATAACCCCTGAGCCACCACTCCAGCCCTTCAGTTCCCATTTCTTCAGTCGCTCTTCCACATTCCAGCAGACTGATTATCCTAGAACCCTAATGTGATCTTGCCACTGAGATGTTAACATTATTCAGCCCCTAGTGCTCCAGCACATGTGGAGTCAAAACTCTAGAGCTAAATCCACCTCGCCCCCAGGACACATCTAACCGTGCACATTTATCTATCTTCTCTGCCTCTTATGGATGCCATCTGACTTGTTCTGACATGATCCTGCTCATATTTTAAGACTCCTCTAAATCAGTATACCCTCTACTGGGACTCCCAGGACTCTTATGATTGGATTGGAGGAAACATCTACTTTTGCTATTTACATCGGAAACGTGTCTTGGACCATTCTTTCTCATGCTCATCTGTGATACCAGTGCCACTACAACTAAGTTCCATGTTGACTGGGATCTGTGTTCTCATATTCTACTTTCTTTTTCTTAAAAAAAAATTCTTGTTTTACAAGTAACAATTCTTGTACCTTACTGTTTGATTATTAAAGTCACTTAGTAATTGACATGTTTAGGGGAAGAGTTGTCTTTCTGCTCATTTTTCTATACTTTCTAGGAGATTCTTGTAGGTTGCTTTAGGATCACTCAGTTTATCCAAGTCTCCACAAAGTCTTTGGGGTTTCATAAGAATTGAATTAACCTAAATTCAATTGGTAAGTGATCAGTATCCTTCCGGCTAGCCTCTTCTTCCAGGAACATGACTTTTCTTGGTCTACCTTCCGACAGATCTGAGTGCTTTGTGCTGTGACTTTCATTCCTTCAGTATACGGTTGCTGGAATGATGGTTGGTGGTGCTTTTGCTAATTTAAGTGCAATTATTTTTAAATTTAGTCCTGTTTAACATAGGAAATGAAGTGTTTCAGGAGTGGAGCTGGAGCAGTGGCTCAGTGGTTGGAGCCCTTGCCTGGCATGCATGAGGGCCCAGGTTTGAACCCCAGCACCACATGCACAACTAAGTGACAGCAAAACAAAAACCAGTTGAAAAAATAAATAAAATTGATCCTCTCTCCCTCCATCCCCCCGCCCCCCCGCTTCTCAAAACAGTGTTCCAGGAGTGTGTGTATTTTCCATGCATCCATGATATAACCCTGTCTCCCTGGTTGCTGTGCCACTTTCTTTCTGCAGCTGTGCTGGGAATGCTCGTTAACCACCTTCCCCGCCAGCACTCGGGCTGTAGACTTGCTGTTGGGCCATCGTGGGCAACGCAGCCTCTCAGTTCTTCACTTCTCTCTCTGCTCATTGAGTGCATACTCAGCACCTGTCCCGAAGGTTGCTGTGGAGGCTCAGCTAGGGTTGTCCTGCAGAGTCCCACAGGTCTGTCCTCAGAAGGCTTCAGTGGACGTCACCTCTAATATTGCAGGTACAATTATTTTGCTGAGAACAATTGTGTATTCATCCCCCCTTTTGCAAGAGCTGGAACTCTCAAATCTCATTCTAATTCCACCAACTATTGCTTTTAAAAGGGTGATGTTAAATTACTGCAATGATAATGGAATAGTACCTTTTCTTCTCCACGAATATCAGTTGGATCCCATCTCATAGCTTCAAAACATTTCCTCACATCAACAAAATAAGTTTCCATTTTCACCTTGCTAAGGTGCTCTTTCCTCAAAGAATGAAGTGGAATGAAGTGATTTTGATCAACTGTTTTATTAGTACAAATAATTAAGTGACTTGTGATTTTTCAGTCCTTGTAGCATTCCTACAAAATCCTACTTAAGAAATTCTGAGATAGTCCTTTAAAATATCCTGCAATCCTGTGTTACCATCTTTAGGAAAGACCTTTGCCTTCATCTTCTGGATGTAAATGTCAGCCTTTTATTGTACCCAATTCTTTAATCACAAATTATTATTTTTTTTTGTTTTGTAACTTTGTTCCTGTTTTATAGAGACCAGGTTTTCTTATATACTGTTGCAAAACTGTTGCTTTCCTAAAGCATTCTAAAGCATTCTCCAGGTTTCTGTAGCTTCTTATTTTCAGAGGTTCCTTCCCTGAGGCTTTGGGAAAATGTTCTTTCCCTCATCACAATGTTCTCTTCCCAGGTTCTAGGATCCGTATTTTTCTTTTTTCTAAGAGAGAGAGAGAAAGAGAGAATCAATTTTATTTAGTTTTCCACGTGGCTTTCGTTGCTCCAACACTTTACTGTGTGCCTGTTGCTCAGGTTCAAACCCATGTCCTTGTACATGCCAAGTAAGTGCTGGAACGCTGTAACCACTGAGCCACTGCTCCAGCCCCTCTCCTCTTCATTTATCCAAGTGCCATTGAAGGTCAGCAGTTGCCAATGGGCAGAATCATGTGGATGGTCCTTGGTCTTGCCCACTGCTGTCTAATGATCAGCATAGCCTTCCTCCAGATGGACAGCTGGGTACTTGGAACAGGGCAGAGACTCATAGGCATTTATGCCCTGTGATTTTGATGAACTTGGGGAGGAGGAGCTTTTTCAGGCCAGTCTTCTGTCAGTCTGCAGTGGTGGAGCACAGGAAAGTCCTAAGACCCTGTGCATGCAGCCCCCCACCTCTCCCTGTCACCACCCCCACTGGAGTGCTGGCCTGTTGGGACCACCTCCCCCAGGATGCAACACATCATGGCTCTTCTCTGCTATGGCTTTTTCCTAGAGATGAAAAGATTAGATGTTACGAAAAACAGAGTCAGGTGGTTCAGAAGATGGCACTCAGAAGCTGAAATGTGGCCACCTGTCAGTGGTGGCAGACCCTGGTTCTCCCCTAGGGAGAGAAAGACAAATACCTCCTCCTGCAGTGCCGTAGCAAGCACCACAGAGTGGCTTAAAACCACAGAAATCCATTCTCTCAAAGGTCAGAGGCTGAAGGTCTGAAGTTGAGGCGTAGGGAGGGCCGTGCTCCCTGCAAAGGCTCCGGAAGCGCCATCCTCTACCTCCCCAGCTCTGATGGCTGCTGGTGACAGTGGTTTTGCCTGGCTTCGAGATGCGTCAGCCCCATCTGTGCTGAGGTCTTCAGGTGGAAATGTTCCTGGTATGTTCTGTGTCTCCATTCTTCTTCCTATAAGGACACCAGGCATTAGGTCTGGTGATCACCTGTTATGGGTGGAATATGGAATGTCCCCCAAAGTCTCATGGGCTGTCCCCAACACCGCAAGGTTCAGCGATGACTAGATTGTGCCGGGTCCACTTCATGAATTACTCCATGGGTAGCTGGATGGACTACAGAGAGGTGGACAGAGCTGGAGGAAGCAAGCTACTGGGGGTGCCCCAACCCTCCCCCACTCTCTCTCTGCGTCCTGGCTGCCCAAAGCTGGGCAGCTTTCCTCCACCAGGCCCTTCTGCCATGATGTTCTGCTTCACTCAGGCCCAGAGTGATGCAGCCAGCGGCCCTAGCCTGAAACCTCTGAAACTGCTAACCCAAACAACTCTCCCCTCCTCTAAGTCGTTCTTATCAGGGTGTTTGATCCCAGCAGCAGAAATCTGGCTAACACACTCTCCTGTTTGAATGTTACTCTTCTTAACTAGTTACATCTGCGAAGGCTCTTTTCCAAGATAAGGTGACAGTGTTAGATTCTGAGTAGACATGAACTTGGGGACACTGTTCAGTACACCCCTCTTTCACAGGACAATGTCTGCAGAGGGCAGCAATTCTTCTGAGTCTAGTTTCTTTGATTTTAAGTAACCAACTAACCCTAACAACAATTAACTTATCACTTTTGATTTCAGTGTGGGTATGAGTTGGGAGACTTGACTTTCTCCTGTGTCCTCATTGGTATTTTTATGAAAAGTGGGAGGAGACTGGACAGGGGCTGCTGGGAAGATACTGTTTCAACCCTTCGGTCTCCTTAAGGGAAATTTGCATATCTATCCTCCAATTCTGTTTGCTTACTTTCTTTTTATTTTATTTTAATTTTTATTAAGAAATTTAGTATTGTACAATCAAAAATGCATATAAAGTAACAATATGATATGCATATATTCTTAAATCAGAGTTACCCCATCCCTCCTATTTTCCCTCTCTCCCCTCCCCCTGCCCCTCCCCCTTCTCCCCGATACATATCTATGATTGCCCTAGATTAGGTGTTGCTACATCTTTGTGTGCTTACTTTCAAAATAAACCGTAGGCAGAGGTCAGTCTTCCTTCTCAGAGTCCAAATGGTCTGGTGGTATCTGTTTGCAATTGTGGGCACCAGTTCTGTATCGGGGATGGCCCATAAAGGTTTGCACACTTAAGAAAACTTCAACCTACAGGGCATTTGCTCCAGAGCAAATTGACTTCAGTTGCTGTTGCTTGGTTCATAGTGCACCTTGGCTGCTTCCCACTGATCACCCATTTTTTTCTAGGTCTAAAACCCTAATAAACCGTGCAGAAGTTTTCAATGAAGTAATTCTAAGATTTATTCAAACTCACTTTAAGCCTTCTTAGAAGCAGAGACCGCTCAGCTCACATGCACTATCCCGACTGCAGACTTTGTAGAACGTGTAGTGAGAACTGTGACCCAATCAATCTACTCAGCTCTGTGATCCACCAGGCATCTCTGGGGGTGCCCACTGTTCCTTCTGACCCTCCTTTCACACGGCAATGAGCTGAAGGAAGTGACTGGTCTCTCACCAGTTCCAGAAGCCGAGTCCAACCCAGGAGGTGGGGCCTGTCTGCTGGTGTCCATCCCACCCACTCCTCCTGGAGGTCTCTCTTGCCTAGGCACACACTGCGGTGACCCCAGTAGAGTGCTTTGACCCCTGACCCCTCAGTTCCCAGGGGACTGGAGTGAGAGGAGCTTCCAGAAACCTGCTTTGGAGTGGGAGCATTTCCATATCACATGGAAAACAGGCCTGGTGCTGCGCAGCTATTCACAGAGACAGCAGCTCCTAGATGCAGCGGGCAGTGCTGAGCCTTAGGACCACAGGAGGAAGAATCCTGGTGAGGACCGAGAGCTGGCACAGCCAGTCTCTGTAAGAGAGGGCCCCCTAGGGACCTGAGCAGAGCCCTTCCACTCTGACGCTCAGTATCCTCAAATATGGGAGATCCATAGATTTATTACCTTCATTTTACAATTGCTGCAGACTTACCAGCATTCCGGGCCAGCACATTTATTCTCGCAGTAACCCACTTAACAGGGAAGTCTGGCTTCTCTATTAAAGGCTGCAGCGGGACTTTGATGGAAAGTAGGACGTCATTAAAAGGACAGGTGGTACCTGGACAAAGAAAAGATGGCGAGGGTGCATATGACCAGCTGCCATTCAACAAGGCCTGCAAGGTTTCTGGGCCCTTCCAAGTACAGCATTTCACAGCTTAGGGTTCTCTGGGGGACAGCTGGGATCCAAACTCCCACAGTGGGAACTTGTTTTCAAAGCTTTGTGATCAAAAGGATGCAGATTTGTCCTGCCTCCCAGGCCTCTTGAATACAGTTTTGTGTTTGCAAAATCCTTCTCACACAGTGATGGAATGGGAGAGCGTGTTGTGTGGTCCTAGCTACTTGGTGGTGCAGCTCGGTATATTTGGGGTGCCAGTCCTGAAGGGCAGCTGGACCCCTCATTAGCCACCCACCTCTTCCAGTGTGAAGATTGCATACACTATCTGCATCCCTGAGTTAACTTTCAAGAAATCAACATCAGAAAATGTAAAATAGTGCCTGATGTAAAATAGATGCTTAGTAAACACAAGTGGAATGAATGAATTCAGCCTTTGGAGTCCAATAGACCTTACCTAGAATCCTGGTTCTGTGACTTATTAACTGTGTGATCTTGGGAAATTTACGTAACCTCTCTGAGCCTCAGAATCTCTAATAATAAAGTGGGGATGATAACATTCCTATATCACTGGGCTGACTGTGAAAACTATATGAGGAAACATCATCTCAATCAGTGTGCCCCATTATAAGCACTCAGTGAAACCCTCTTGTGGTTATCATTGCTCTCACTGACAATGACAGCTATAAAACAAACACGTGGTGTCCCTGAGTCACAGGGTCTGATTTGACTCACGTATGCCCCTCCCAGGAACTTCTAATGAGTAGCTTTTCTCCTTGCAATTGCACCATCTTGGTCCCTCCACGTGTCCCTCCAGAGCCAGGTCACTCGTCAACTTCTCATCAAGCCCTTGCCTGGCAACTGAGCCATGGCCCTCTTCTGGGATCCCTGACCTTGTTCCCTTCCTCCCTAATGTGCTTGTGGCTGTGCATACGGAGTCCCTCCTCACCTGCTCTCCTCCTTATTGAGTTGGCTTATGCAGGACGGATTGCAGCTAGAGCTCTGGGCAAATGCACAAAAGCCCAGGGGCCCAGGAGGCAGAGGAGGAGTTCGGGGACCCAGACTCAGGGCCAGTGGAACCTTGGCACCCAGCTCTGCTTTTATTCAGCCAAGATCCTGGGGCTGCTGCTGCTGTGAGTCCCCTGTGGATGTCCCTTGCTTTCTTTGTTCTTTTTCCTTCCTGCCTCTGGTTCCCTGCAGGGCTGTCACTGAAAACTCCAGCCAGCTCCAGGGAACCTTGGTACTTTCATCTGGGAGAGAAGCAAATGCTGCTGCCCTCAGGGGGCCAGGGCAGAAGACAGATCTCATAGGAGAAGTCAGCTGGCCCAGAGAGAAAAGAAATTGGCAGTCATGTTTCTGTCACCAGGGAGCCTCATGAGAACCAGAGGGAAGCTTGGTGGCTGTGTGACTCCGAGTGGCCTGACCTCTCTGATCACCTGTTAGGAAGGGATACACATTTCTAGCCCTCTTCCATGTGTTCAGCACTACTGTGACTCCCTTAGTGCCCAATATCCTGGCCCAAAGCTGATTTTTCTTTTGCACTTGCCTCAGGCTAAACTTGCTGAGGTGTAGCTTATGCTTGGATTTATACCGCAGTGCACTTAAGCAAGCACCTGGGAACAGGCACTCTGTGCCTGCGCTGGGCTCCAGGGATACTGCGGCAAACAGCACATCGACCCAGTTCTTATGCAGTGTGCAGCTCTGGGGGGTCTTGGATCTGAAGAGGATGTTTTAAACATGAGGTGATTAAGCCCAGAGAAATGGAGTGATGTGAGCTAAGCCACCCGCAAGTGACATCTGGAGGACTAAGCCCTGATTTCCCGGTGTGATTGCTGGAACCTACTCCATTTCCACCTTTCCCATCGATTACTCATCAGCAGGAAGATCAGTAGCTTCCTGTTGAAGCAGCCACAATCTCAAGGGGCTTTCGTCCTTCAAAATGGAGCCAGTCTTGCTTTTAATGCTCCTGGGAAGAAACAAGGAGCTTTCTTCTATCTGCCTACTCTTGCTGTAACTTCCATCGCCACATGGTGGCTCTGTTGAACACAGGTCCTGCACCGTCTGGAGCCTGCAGAGTTGCTGACCCAATTCCCCAGGCGTGCTGCCAAGAGACCACAGACTTGGGCTCCAGGATGCCACCTCTTTAATTTTAGATTCATATGCTCAAGATTAATAAAGAATAAGCCTCAGCTTCATGTATTCCAGAAGCCAGTCTCTTCCCACAAACTTCATGGCCCATGTATAAATCAAAGTCACTGACCAAGACCCCCAAAATCACTTGTGTCTGCCCTGATTTGTCCCCACTACAAACCCCATAAATTTCTTCTTTTTTTTACTCTTAAATATTTCATAGTTTTTTAAATTCTATTCAGAAATTTATTTGTTGAATAATCACACAATCTTTTAATGAAATTTTATATATATATATATATATAGAGAGAGAGAGAGAGAGAGAGAGAGAGAGATTCTGAAGACTATATTTACCCCTAAGAGTGCTCCCCCCCAATTACCCACCCTTATCCCTCACCTCCCCTTCCCAAAACATCTCTAAAAATGTATTAGGTTGTATAACATTACACCTTATCCAGATTTAAAATATGATAATAGACCTTCTTTCTCAATGGCCAGGGTCTAGTTCCAGCCTCCACAGATGAGTGAAGACATTCGACCCTTGGTTCTCTGGGTTATGCTGATTTCACTCAGCATTTCTTCCATAGCCATCCTTTACCTTCAAAGGCTGCAGTGTCATTATTTCTAATTGCTGAGTAGAACTCCATGGTATATATGTACCACAGTTTTTGGATCCATTCATCCAGTGAGGGACATCTGGGTTCTTAACATAATTTAGCTATTGTAAATTGAGCTGCTATGAACATAGATATTGCTGTGACACTGTAGTGTGCTGATTCTAAATCCCCTGGAAAAATACTCAGGAGAGGAATAAGCAGGGTCATATGGTGGGCTCATCCCTAGCCATAAACTTCTTATGCATGTCCTTCCACTGTTTCCCAGTTGACGATATAAAGGTCTGTCTCTATGAGGCAGGGAATGTTCCACCATCTTCTTTCCCCAGAGCAAACTGTACATGCGCAATGAAGAGCCATCTCTCATGAATTTCTCCCCTATGTGTTTCTCAGGTCACCTGCTCCATCTATCTAGAAGCATCCTTTGCCATTGGCTTTTAGTTCATACCAACTCTTGCTAACTTGCCTGCTTCCTGACATATTTTCTCTTTGGTGTGTGCTCAGATATGCAGATATTGGTGTGATTTCACTGTGTTACATCTATGCACACTCAGATGAGAGACAGATGCATGAATTGGATAGAAAGATGCTTTTGTGGCTGTCAGAGCATCCTGCCTTTTTGAAAAGTCACATGTGGTCTCTGTGGGACTAATTTTCAACATTGTGTGTTCTAAGACTGAAGCTGGAGATGGATGATCAGAGATCTGCAAGGGGAGTAAATGATTTCTTTGGCTGGTTTACTTCTGAGAAGAAGTAAAAGAGATATGTCAGTTTCTGAGGGGAAGCCGTGAGAGCTTAGTGGCAAGTGGAGTGTTACCAAGATTGGGAAAGAGAGAAAGAAAAATAAAAGCAAAAACATAAACATTGAGAACTGCCTCCAGGAGCCAGCAGAGTGTTCTGTTGAGGGAAGGAAGGGTGGTGTTTCAAATCCACATGCTGGCTTTAGTGCAGTGTGGAAAGAGCATGACTACACGAATGAGAAAGGCCTGACTTCCTGCTCAGCTCAATGACTGGCATTGCCTTGGGCCAATCACTTCACCTAGAGAGTCAGTTTCCTTCCCTATGGTTGGAGCTGGGTGTCCACTGTGGAGGATTCTAGGAATGTGACCTAGGGAGAAGGAGGGGACTGAGGACATTGCTGACAATAAATAGTAACTTGCACTCTGCCATCAAGATACACTGTGTGTCCACAAGTTAAAGCTCTTCAATGAAAGGATTTCAGGTGGGAAATGAGGAGAGCTGAGGGCATGGGTGAGGCCCTTAGAGGCTAGCACCTGCGAAAGCCTTGTCACTCCAGGTTGAGGGGACAAGACTAAGGTGCTATATCACCAGAGCTCATAAAGCAGGCACCAAGCATCAGCTGCAGCAGAAGTTGGGTACAGATGCTGCTGAGAGCAGCACAGAGGGGGGACAGGGACCCAGGGACCCTCACTTTCCACTCTCCTGGTGATGACGGTTTTGTGGATGTCGGGTTCCTGTCCTCTCGGAGTCAAAGAATGAAACCCAGGGACACCGAGGCAAGTGTAGTGGACAGACTTTATTTTATAGAAAGTAAAGCATAGGGAAGAGAGCAGACTTATCCCAGAGTGGGAGAAAGTGACAGAGCCAAATAGGCAGCTAGGTTTGCCCTTTTTATAGGAAATTCACCCTTCAATTGGTCATCCTCTACCTTCCCCCATATCTAGGGGGTGAGAAATTCTGGTTGGGTCCAGCCTTGGGTTTGTACCTCAGGCATCAATAGGAAGAATGTGATAGTTTACTTAGCAGAAGGAAGTGTTTTCATTTGAAACAACCTTCCCAGACCCTTCTCCTTAGCGTCGGGGGATGTCATATTGATCTTAAAGGGAAAAAAAAAAAAAGGTTTTCCCTTGATTGACTCCAGCATTTTAATTATTCTGACCACCTAACTTTTTCTATCTCACCAGCACCTGTCATCAGGGAAGGCTGGTGTTCTTACCAAGCAGGGTTCCTGAAATGCAATGAGTAAGGAAGAGCTGCCCTCCAATACAGTATCTAGCACTTCTTAGGGGAGGAGAGTTAGGGAGGGTCCCTGCGAGGTTGGGGGGCGGGAGTCAGTGAGATGGTTTCAGGGCTAGAGTCAGCATGCTCCGCCTGGGACTGGTCAGAATTTATGAACTAGGCTATTTGCTGGAAGTCAGTGGTCTTATCACTGGAATTTATGAGTTCATCCGGAGTTATTATTGCAATTTAACTTAGAACACATGGGACTGAATGAGCCAATGGTTAAAACATTTCCTACTTAATTTGTGTTGTGTGTCATGCTGTTTGTCCCTTTTGCAGGTCATAGTTCATTTGGAAAATTGGTTTCTGTTTTATTTCTTACTTCCATTAGCCAAACTGTATGAGCAGCCAGCCAGTGAGGGAGTGCAGAGCCCATCCTCCTGGGCTGATCAGAGCAGGGGCAGAGAAAGGCCTCAGGAAGCCAATGCCCAAAACCAGCACCCTCAGCACTCTCCCTCCCTTGCTATCTCAGTTCCCAACTGATGCTGATTCTTCCTGTGTATATTTCCTCTATGTATTTCACACTTTGGGAATTACTGCACCATGCCTTTGTACACTGTAATAATGCGGGTAGAATTATATTATATAATGGAGCATTTGTGTACAGGTTTTTATACTCAGAAGTCTTGTCCTTTAAAACAGCACTGTCCAACAGAACTCTCTGCTCTCATGGAAATATTTTATAATCTGTGTGGTCTCATCTGCTGCCATGTGGCACAAATGGCTACTGGGCATTTGAATTGTCACCCTTGTGAATAAGAAATTGGATTTTAAATTTTTGTTTAGTTTTGATTAATGTACAAGTCAATGGTTGCAGGTGACACTGTTGCTGTAAAGAGCCCCATGGGATGTTCTTAGCACTTGCATTTCAGACATGAGAAGGCTGAGTCCCAGCAAGGTTGAATACAATGCCCACATCAACCTGGCTGGTGAGCAGCAGAGTCAGGACAGGAACCCAGTCCTAGGGCTCACGGAGGACTCAGCTGCAGACCGAAAGTGCTTCCTCTATCAGGCCTCTTAGCCAGCTCCTAATCATCCTTCAAGATCCAGCTCAACTGTTCCTCCAACTGTGAAACCTCCTTAGGCAAATAAAGCCAAGTTCTAAAGACACAACACCATAATGCTCAGCAATCATCTCAACCGATGCGCTTTCCCATCACTCTGCAGATAATTCTTTAGTTAAGTACAGTGAGCTCATTGGGGACAGAAACTGAGTCACTATAGAAAGCAAATCAGAGATACAGGAGAAGTTTGGCAGCTTTGTCCCCTTCATGGATTCATTCCAGAAATACTGACAGAGTGACGCTGTAGCATGGGCTTGTTGACATTGATCGCATCTATCTGCTTCATTGGCTTGAATTCTGCAGATGAACACGGTCTCTGCAGAGAGAAAAGTTGGGCCAGCCCACCTGTCTCCATCTCCATTCCTGCTCCTGGGTTCCATGATCCTGGCTGGGAGCATTTTAAGCTGGCTGCCTTTTGTCTCCAGTCTTTCTTCCCTCTCAGTCACATTCCCTGACACGCTCCCCCAGCAGGGAGGTGAGGCGGCAGCACCTGGGGACTGTGATGTCATTAGACAGGTTCTGCTGAGCAGGCTGTGTCCCCCAGACACATTCTCTGGCATCCAGGGCTGCCGTAGACCACCAGCTGAGGAGTCTTGGAGTGGTTGGACTTCTTGGTAAAGCAGAACAGGGGCCGCTTGACCCAATACCTAGGACACAGTACTGCAGCACGTGGATTAGTAGCTGTGGGCACAGAGAGTGAAGAAAGCTGAATCCTGGGAAACTGGTGCTGAACACAGAAAGTTCTGGTGGTGCCTGCACAGGATTTACTTGAGGTCAACTCCTTCTGGAGAAGGAACTCCAAAGAAATGACCGTTTCCCTGCACATTCATTATTTGGCCACCTTGGCCATTCCTACTTCTGCTGGCTTTCATCACCCCAAAACTAAGTCCAAATTCCTTAGCATAGTTTTCCAGTTCTAGCAAGGGTTCAAGTTCAAGTCTCAAATGCCAATAAGGGCCAGGTGGATATATTGAGAATAGGCTGGTAGTTTGGGGAATATGGCCAGCCGGAAAGCTTTGGCCATTTGAGGGGGTGTGGCTTTCCACCTGACCTTTGTCCGATGTGAGAATACATTCCCAAGCATTCATTTTTCTTATAGCAAAAGAGAAAAATCTGGACTTGGGCATAAAATATCCAGTTTCTTAGCCTAGTTTGCAAACCAAGTGAAGCAGATCTATGAGTCAGATTTGTTCCCAGGGCCATTATTTGGTAGCTCTCTAATCTGCCCCAGCTGCATTGCCCCGCATGTCCCCTACGCTCTAGTCATGCAGATGGATGCCACTCCTTGAACACATCCTCATGCCTCTGGGTCCCTGTGCATGGGAACTCCTGCATCTGGAAGTGTCCTTGGGCCACACCTGTCCTGCCACCGATTAGCATCATTCCCCTTAGAAGTCTCCAGCATCCCAGGGCAGTTGCTCCTCCTTCTGGACTCCCTTGATTAGGATCCCACTTTGCCTGTAGTGTTTACAAACTTGTATTATAATTCGGGGGCTTATTTTTGACGTTCCCCCATTAGACAGAGAACTCTTGAGCTCCAGGATGGAACAATTCCCATAATTGAGTTTCCACTGGTCACCCAATTCTGCGTGCTGCACGGCATCCTGTCTCAAACAGCCCCAGTGGCAACAACTTAGCAAAGGCTAAGCTGGCTTTGTTCTCAGCCTTCTTCCCACGATGAGACTTCCTGAATCCTGTAGATAGGAGTCACCGTCCATCCCAAAGTCAGTGAGCCCTCAGCACTTGATGTGTGATATACTATGATTCTCAGGTCAAGCAAGCCTAGGAGGTTGGGGGTGCTGATTCCCTGCGGACAAGGTCTCCAGCAATCACGTGGGAGAATTTGCATCCCAGAGGTCAGGAGGGTGGGGAGTCCCTCTACATGGCCATCAATGCAGTTTGAAATCTAGTTTCTTGGGTGGGGTTCCCCAGGTTCTGTTTTATAGCGCATGGGAGCTCACTTCCCCAGGTGGTTTTAGAAGCCTGAACTGTTTCTCATGCCTGCCAAGAATGTCGCAGTTTTGGGTCAGTGCTGATATCCAGAGTTCTGAACTTCCACTGCCACCCCAAGCTCTGGAGAGGCTCTTAGGAGGACCTCTGAGCAGACACCTGTTCTTAAACAGCAGGCCACTGTCTGACAGTCCTGAGAGCGCAGCTTGCTGGGCTCCGCCGCCCCTCAAAGTGGAGACAGAAATAGCCCTTCCTGCCAAAACAAAAATAGACACCCGAAACAAACCCGTGTCTTCTTATTTCTGCGCAGGGCATTCCTGTCATCTGGGCAGCCAACCCTTCCAACATTCTGCCACACAAGACGGCAGCAAAGGGCTTTCCCTGTCAGAAAGGGAAAACGTAAAAGCAGTGTCACTTTCTGTGATGGAGCATGCATGTCTATTCTTGTCTGTTTTTCCCTTCCCTTCTCTTCCCTCGCAGATCCATTCTCTCCACCCTCCCCTGATGGAATCAGGACGCAGCTTCCTGTGTGTGCCCCTTGTGTTGGAGGCAAAGATGAAGGAGACTTTATCCTGTCCTCAAAAGGCTTCCTCTAGTTGGGGGAATAGGCACATAAGCAATGGCATCCAGGGGTTGTGAGAGCAGAGGAAATGACACATGCCTCTCCTAAGCCAGAGTCCCCTCTGCCAAAAGGTGAAGTGTTTCTGTCACTGCCTGACTTTGGGCTCAATCCCATAACCTTATAAATGGAATTTAAATTGCCTCATTTTTCAGAGAGGCAGGAAGGTACTGCTTGGTTGAGTCTTTAGAAAAGGTACACATTGGACCACAGAGGAGGCACTGGGACCAGCTGGCGGAGGTGGTCTGGCACCTCCTAACTATATTCCATTTTCCAAAACAGGGACAGGCCATTTCTCAGATCTCAGGGCAAGATGCCTCCGAGGGATTAAATATTAGTCGGGTCCTCTTTCTGGTTCTTATCTCTTTCTGAAAATGCACCTTCCCTCTGTCTTTGCTCATTCATTCATTCATTGACCTGGTCCAGCCAATCAGACAGTTCTATGAACACCACCAGGCACGTGGTTTCACAAACAAAGCAGCAAATGTTCCCTGGATCTTAACCCTGATGCTCATTGGAATCAGTAGAGAAGCCAACTTCCATAGGAATACAAAGGCTCAGAAACCACCTTCAGGTTAAATTTTTAAGTTACAAAAGCAAAATGTAGAAGACTGTGGTAACATTTGTGTGAGAAACAATTTTTTGGGGGGAGAAAAATTAGCACATTTTCTGAAATCTATACAGAATGTGTGGAAGAGTATATAAGGACTAGAAGCAAAAGATTGCTTATGGGAAGGGGACCGTAATCCAAATAGCAGAGCAGAAGGGAGACTCTTCTGCAATAACCTTTGGGACGTTGGCATATGGAAGTATTTCCGTTTGAAAATAATTCCAATTGGGTGAGTGCAGTTAAGATAAAGTGCATATCATATTGCTACTTTAAACACAATTATGGTTGTACGACTACTCAACTTCATAAGAAAAAAAATCTCAAATAAGATTAATTGTAAATAAATTTTAAAGAACTATAGACCTTCCCCCCAGACTGAGTCATGGTTATGGTGCCCCCAACTCAAATTCTGTACACCAGCCACGCTTAACAAACATTCACAGTTCTCTGAATGAACCACCTTCTTCAAGCCTCCATACATTTGTGTGCGTGGTTCCTTCTCTCTGGTTCATACTTCCCTTCTAGAACCTCCTATCTCCATGTCCTAATGGGTAACCCTACTGCTACCTTCTTTTGTTAGATGGCCCATCTCTGCTTCCAAACTATCCTTAGATCCCCATGATAATTCCCCCCAATAGGACTACACGATTCCATCACTTGGATAGGGATCCACCATCAAGGACTTGGTTGGTCCAGAACTGTTCCACTTTTAACACTGAGAGCCCAGGTCCCGGACACTCCTCAGTCCTGGGCAAGCTGGCTGAATAGTTAGGTTTTATGCTACCTGTTAGTCCGTAGGGAGAGACCGTTTAGCTTCAGTGCTGTCTTCTAGCAGAGCCCAGTGTGTGACTCTGCATTCTGCAGCTCAAGAAGCACAAACTTCATAATTTCAGAATCTGAACAAAGAGTTCACATCACTGAAAACACACTTTTTAAGAGAAAAGGAAAAACATCAAGACAATGAGTCCCTTGCAGGGTCATTGTTGGTACTTTTGCCACCTTTTGAGGAGAACTGTGATGTGCTTTGACCAATGAGTGAGACTGGAACTGATTCATCAGTTCTAGTCAGTAGCTTTGGGGACCAGTGTGTCAAGGGGGATGTGGGAGAGAAGGCAGAACTATGGACTCATTCAGCAGAGTCCTACCCCAACCCACACTGGGCTGGTCATGTGGCTTAGACAGGAATGAACTTTCATCACATTAAGTCATAGTGATTTAGAGATTGTGTGTTATTTTAGCATAAACTGTCCTTGATAAGTATATATCAGACATTCATGATCTCCCTCCATATGTATGAGATTTATAGATAGTTATCTGTAAGTATCTGTATCTATCTCTAGATAGATATGTATGTGTGTGTGTGTGTGTGTGTGTGTGTGTGTGTGAGAGAGAGAGAGAGAGAGAGAATTTATGTTATAATTATGACAGGATTAGTTTGTATTTGTGCTGTAATGGGGAAAACCCAAGGAAAAGCCACACTCAACCTTCCTGGATAAGGAAAATTGGTGATCAACAAATTGTCCATGAAATCAGAGTTGCCGCTAGCATAGGATCGTAAAATCAAATGAGACTTTGAAGTCAGCAGCACTCAAGTGTAAACCCTGAGCTTTGCTACCTTTTAGTTTGTCTTATGGCAAGTGACTCAGTTCCCTTCAACACAGGTCTCTTCTGTCCTCCTTGGAGAGTGGATTCCAGGAAGCACTGGTCAGTGGGATTTTCTGTCCCATGGAAATGTTCCGTTCTGCACTGCCCAATATGGTACCCAGTGGCTCCACGTGGCTATACTAAATTTAAACCAATCAAAGAGTTAGAGATATAAAATTTAAAATTTAGTTCTCCAGTTATACTAGCCACATCTCAAGTGCCCAGTAGCTTGAATAAGTAGCGGAAATATATGTAAAATGCCTGATGTAGAAGAGCTACTCAACATAATTCCTTCATTTTCCACCAGTTTCCCTGGGTGCATAAGACCCCACTCTGGGGACATGCTCACTGAACAACAGCCAGTGTGACCAGCGGGCTGTGATGTGGTTATCCTAAGTCCAGATGTCTACTGTGTAGAAAAGACAAGAACTTGACTGGACAGATTTTCCACAAGACTTATTTTGTGGTTAATGAAGCAAGTCTCAGAATTTCCAAAGCTTGGCTCCAGAATGAGAATTTCAAACTGGAGAGGACCTATAGGGTCAGGAAGTCTTGATTGTGTTCCTCCTACTTTATCTTCAGATTACTTTTCTCCCTAAGGTATGTCCCAGGGGACCACTGCTTTGCACAGCAATGGCCCCAGTGTTTCAAGTTCTCAGCTGCTGATTCACTTTAATAGCACTGGAATAAACTGTATCCTTCAAAAACTTCTTCCTGAATGCTAAAGTAGCCCATTAAGAGGAATGACCTCAGAGCCTTATTTAGTAATATGCTTTGTGAAGAAGAGAGTTCTGGTCCCTTCTGGAACTCATGGCTCTGCCCCAAGTTCATAAGAACTGAAGGAAGCAAGACCCTTGCCTGAGTCATTTGATTGCAGCCGCTTGCCAAACAGCAGGTGACTGCCCCATCTTACACATCAGGCACTACTCTTCAATAATCTAGACCTAAAGGGACATCACCTCCCCCACCTAAGGTTTGCCTCTCCTCTCAGCATCCCAGGCAGGAAATACACCTCTTCTACAGTCTGGCACTGCCACACAGTAAGAGGAACAGCTTTGCAGTAACTGATGAATCATTCTCTCACGTGAAACTGGATTAAGCAACATGAGAACCAGCGTTGGAGCTGTGCTCCTGGTTCTTTTGAAAGTTCATGGTATTTACTGAGCCTAAGACAAAGGAGTGTCCATGTATCCAGCCCTCCCCTCCCCTGTTGGTCCATCTCGCTATTCATCCATTTATGCACCTATTCAACCATAACTCCATCTGTTCTCTCCTCTCCTCCTTCCCTTCTTCTCCTCCTTCCTTTCCTCCATCCCCCTACCCATACACTCACCATCATTTGTAATATGGAGGTGAGCAGTTTAATCTCTGGAATAAGATTGCATGGCTTTGGATTCCGGCTGGGTGAGTCAGCATCATGTGACTTGATCTTTCTGAACCTGTTTCCTGCCTTATACATGGGGGTGAACAATATTCCCTCATATTCCTGGAGCTGGGTGAGAAGTATGTGAAACCATGCATGTAATATCTCAATAGCACTTCCTGAAATAATCACACCCATAGCCACTGTCAGCTACCACTGCCAGTTGCGTACTGGAGACAGAGGGGAAATCAAGTCAACTGAGATCCAGACTTTTGCAAGCAATCCCCCTCCCCATGGAACCCAGACTCTTCCTGCTTTTTATGCAGTTTATTATTTCAGAATTTACCACTCAAAGGAGCAACAGGTCCATCAATCATATCATTTGGAAATTATAACTAGATTCATGATAAAAAGACTTTGGAACTCTTAATCATGTGGGTAACGAATGATGCCAGGGGTCTGGACAGGACTAAGGTGATGAGGGGCTGTTTGGGTCTTAGAATCCCCCGAGAGAGCCTTGCTCTGTGACAGTCTGGCCTTGTGCTGTCTGCAGGACATTTTCTTTGTTATCTCTCTGTAACCCATGGAGACCAAGTAATGTTTTTAAATTTTATTTTCCAAGAATGGCTTGGTGTTGTTTATATTTATCATTTTTATAATCCCCTTCGGGTCCTCATCTGGTCTCTGACAGTTATAGATGATGGGAGTGAATGGATCTGTTAACAGCTTGGAGGTCCTGGCTCTGGGGTCCTCTCCTTACTCTGGGCTCGGTATTCACTCTGCATCTTATTAGGTATGCATGGCATTTTAATGCCTTTTCTTCAAGCAGGGAAGGCCTTTATTTTCTCCAAGTGAAATCTCATGTGGATCGTTAATAAGTAAAATAATAACATGAATCTTGCACACAACCATCAATAAACATTGGGGACAACATTATCTGAACTAAATGTGGCTAAATGTGACTGAGAAATGTGTCTGAAAACCCTAGCAAAGATATCAAATTAATTCATAATTAATTACAAATGAACAAATTTCCTTGATTGTGATGTAGATTCAGATGCTTTGACCTTGGCACTGTCCTAGAAAACAATGATGGCAGTAGGCTATGGTCTTGTGTATATTTTGCATCAGTAGGCTGTATTTTGGCAATAGAAAATCATTTTTATTGGTATTTTCCCAAAGTCTTAAAGAAATATTTGCATTAATCTCTCTCAGTATCCAAAAGGGAAAGTCGATTTGAAAGGAGGAGGGCAAGAAAAGGAGCATTTATGGTTCCCCTATGAGAGGCCGAGGCTACTGAGCGTCTATGTGCAATAAGGCTTGCACAGATCTTCAGAGTGAAGACTTGCACAGATCTTCAGAGTGCTATTCAGCTTGCATGGAACCTCAGTATGCAATTGGCTTGCACGGTGCAACTCAACTTGAACGGATACTCAGTGTGCAACACAGTTTCCACGGATACTCAGTGTACAACATGGCTTGCACGGATCCTCAGTGTGCAATTGGCTTGCACAGATCCTCAGTGTGCAACATGGCTTCCATGGATCTTCAGTGTGCAATTGGCTTGCACAGATCCTCATGTGCAACACAGCTGCACAGATCCTCAGCGTTCGACTTGGCTTGCACAGATACTCAGTGTGCAATACGTTTTGCATGAATCCTCAGTGTGCCACATAGCTGCATAGACCCTCAGTGTGCAGCACGGCTGCACAGATCCTCAGAACCTTGTCTCAGTTTGCTCTCTCCATTTACCCACCTTGCACCTACCCCAGTTTGGCTTCTTTGACCAGAATCTACCAAAATGATTCTGGCCAAGAACCCTCATCCTTGACATTAGATGCTGTCAATGTTTCCCAGTCTTCTTGATGCCTCCGCTCCCTTTAGTTCCCACGAGTCTTTCTGCCCTGGTGTCTCTTTCTGTGCCTCTCTCTCTGGCTTCAGGTTCTCTGCTGTCTGGGAGGTGGATGACCCAGAACACTGTCCCCCAAAACTTCATCCACCCGCAGAATCCAGTTCTCTTCATGCACAGGTCACTGACGATTGTGTACCTGCTCCTGTCCAAACAGTCATTTAAGTAACTTCATCTTTCCTCCCAAACCTGGCCCTGTTCCCGTGTTTCTCAGTGGCTAACACATCCATCCATTCTGTACCAGAAACTTACAAACATTCTTGAAAATTCCCACTTCTTCATCTTCCACCCTCAGTTGACCACCAGACCTTCTTGGGGGTACCTACAGATATCTCCTTTAGTCCCCACTTCTCCATCTCCAACCTGTCCCCTTAGTTCAAGCTAGCTTGATCTAGAGTCTGGACCACAGAGCTTCCCCAGCCATTCTTGCTCCAACCATTTAAATCTACCTGTCAGCCAGAGAAACTCATGTAAAATATAGATCCAGTCATTTCTCACCCTTCCCAACTCCTACCTGCAAATGGAACACACCAGTGCTTTCCAGCATTCTTGGGATAAAGCCAAGCATCTTGCCAAGATCTCTAGGGAATATCTTCTTCTTGCCCCATCTCTAACCTCTCCACTTTCTCCTTTTTCTATCAGATTTTAGTCCTTGGTTAAATTTCCTGGATGCCAAAATCATACCTATTCCTTTAACTTTCTTTTACTTTTTTAACATAATGCCTAATCAAAGTAATGGGCAGGTTTACTGTGGTGGGGGTGAGTTGTTGTGCATTTTTAAACTCCTAATCAGGATTTCTGATTTAGCATGGGGGAACATGGGTCAGAATCTACATGAATTGAAGTCTACTTGACACAAGCCATCTTTCTACATGTGTGGAAAATGAAGCTCCTTCAAAATGTGCAAGGAGGATCTATAAAAGAGAGAATGAACCCTTGTCATGGGAGACTCAGACGACTTGAAGCTGTTGGGGTTTTCCTGCTTGCTATGAAGGATGCAGTCACAGAGTGGCTAAGAGATTTAAAGTCTGTAATACAACAGGGAGTCAGGGAGATAAAATAAATGCCTAGCTTGTGTCAGAAATGAGAATATTCCCTGTATTTGTGGTAAGCAGGAAAATATTCCCTGCCACCCAAATATTCACTGGACCTGTGCATGTAACCTTGTATATGGCAAAAGGTGGGGGCTTTGTGGTTAAGAAAGATTATCTCAGATTGTCCTGGTGGCCCTGAATGGAATCACATGCATCTTATAAGAGGGAAGCATAGATTTGATGCTCAAATAGAAGAGGAAAAGACAACACATCAGCAGTGCAGAGATGAGTGATGTGGCCACAAACCAAAAACTGCTGACAGCCACCAGGAGCCTGAATGGGTAAGGAAATTTCCCCCCCTAGAGCAGCCAGTAGAAGGTGGCCGTAATGACACCTCTTTGCAACCAAGTGATGCTCATTTCAGACTTCCTGACTCCGGAACACTGAGAGAATTGATTTCTAGTGATTAATTAATTTCTATTGGTTTGTGCTAATCTGTTATAGCAGCCTCAGCCAACTCATACCCAAATTAGGAATCATGGAAGAGCTGGTGTGTGAGAAGAGCCCAGCCTGACAAGTTTGCATTTTAATTTCCCTCCATCAAGTGCTGCTCACAGTCTCTC
>PVKS010021024.1:0-35864 GCA_004027875.1 Aplodontia rufa | reverse complement strand
ATGGTGCAGGAGCTGTGTGGACTCTGCCATGGTCCAGCACCTCCATCTCCCCTCTCCTTAGTCCAGGCACATGGTGCAGGAGCTGTGTGGACTCTGCCATGGTCCAGCACCTCCATCTCCCCTCTGCTTAGTCCAGGCAGATGGTGCAGGAGCTGTGTGGACTCTGCCATGGTCCAGCACCTCCATCTCCCCTCTGCTTAGTCCAGGCAGATGGTGCAGAAGCTGTGTGGACTCTGCCATGGTCCAGCACCTCCATCTCCCCTCTGCTTAGTCCAGGCAGATGGTGCAGGAGCTGTGTGGACTCTGTCATGGCCCATCAGTTGTTAGTGCAGCAGGATCAGTGCAACACATCCTGGCAGAGCTGCCCTGCCATACTCCTCCTCCCAGTGGTCAGGAGTCATCAGTGTAAGGGTAATGAACCTCCACGCCCGGGTCTTTCCTCCCCTTAGGGTTTCCTAGGTGAAACACCTGGACGCACCGCCGCATAGACCACATCCTCACCTGTGTCTCCATCATGTTACCCCTCTGGGTAGGTTTTCTACTCCAGGACAACTCAGAAATGTGGCTCAGGACGTTCAGGGGCGGGAAGAATGGGAACAGGAAGGGTTGATGGTGACCCCAGGACCTGCAGGTTCAGGTAAACTGCAGTATCTATTCGGAGTAATATCAGTGCCACACACAACTGGGGAGAGAGGAGATGGAAGAAGAAGTGCTAGCAGAGACTTCCTGGAGCGTTCCTACCGTGGGCAGCAAACTGAGAACTCTGGGTTCCTGCTGAGGTCTGTTTAGTCACTGAGTGTCACATGTGCCCAAGCCGCCTCCTCTCTACTTCCTTGCTGTCTGAGTCTGTCCACAGAGGAGCCTCCTCCTCCTTTCCTGACATCCTCACCCAGAACCATCTCAGGACACCAACTGCTCTTCTAGCTAAGCAAATGATGGTTTCATAAGTCCAGAGCATAAGAAAGTGTCACTGTTCACCTTGAGCAGCTGTCCCTGGCCGCAGGGCCAGGCTGGGATGGGCTTGTTCGTCCCCAGTGCAATGGCATCCGAGTGCACAGCCCTGCAAACTTGCCCTTGCCTCCTTTCTTTGGTCTCTCCAGGGCTTGTCTGATCTTAATGACATTTGCGTCTAAATTCTACTGAGGTTAAGAACCCCTGGTCTGAAACCTCAGACCTCGCCAAGGTGTTCTAAGTGTTATTTTTTTTTTTGAGGGATTAATTTTGACATAATTATAGAAGTATGGAAGTATAATTTGCTCTAATTTAGTTCCCAGGACCCCCTTCCCTCCTTTTTTCCCTCTCCTGTTCCCTTCCCTCTACCCTACTGATCTTTCTGCTATTTACTCACAGTTTTTTTCTTTTTTTAATTAGTGTGTGGGTGTACCTGGTGGTGAGATTCACTGTGGTCTATTCACACCTGTACATAGGAAAGTTAGGTCAGATCCACTCCCCTGTCTTTCCCAAGCCCACCCCTCCTCCCTTCCCTTCATTATCCCTCATCTACCCCACTGATCTTTCTTTTATTGTTTGAGCCCCCTCATCCCCTCATTTTGGATCAACTCTGCGCATCAGAGAAGGTAGTCAATCTTTGGCTTTTGGGGACTGGCTTATTTCCCTTAGCATGGAAGCCTTCAGTCCCATCCCTTCACCAGCAATCGCCGTGAAGTCACTCCTTATGGCCAACACCCATTTATCCATTCATCTGTTGAAGGGCACCTTGCTTAGCGCCACAGCTCAGCTATTGTGAATCGTGCTGCTGTGAACACTGATGTGGCTGTGTCACTGTAGTATGCTGATTTTAAATCCTGTGTATATATACCAGGCGGGTCAGCTGGGCTCTACACGGGTTCCATTCTTAGTGTTTTGAGAAGTTCCTTATTGCTTTCCAGAGTGGTTGCCTAATTTGCAGTTCCACCAAAGTGTGTGAGTGTGCCCTTTCCTGCCTCCTCCGTTGCTGACACCAGAGAGTACTGGAGACTCCAGCCTCGTGAGCTCTCCTCAAACACGAGTATCACATGCATCTTGTTGGACTCTCCCTTTTGTGATCTACATTTAATGTTTTCTTCACCGTTCAGTAAACATAAACTCAATTGCTAACCGACAGTTAAGAGTGGCGTTGTATTTTGCCACAGTAAAACCGCAGGTTGCCTTGATTAGTAATGCACAGCATAATATGGCATTAACGTAAAAGAAGAGAGAACATTAGTTTGCTCATCTGTAAAATGAGGATGAAAGTTGCTACTTTAAAGGATCAGGGTAAACGTAAACTTAGATAATGCAGTGTGTCCCAATGAGGGTGTGTGAGTCCATGATCCCCACACCAAGCGCTAAATACTGTCCACGTCTCTGTGCTGCCAGAGGCACTCACACCACTGTCCGAGGCTCTTGCTGGATGGTTAGGTGCTGATTCATCAGGGACCTGGAGTGAGGACTTGGCATGGGAGACACCCCTGCTGGTGACATGAGGAACCAGCTCCAGGCAGAAACCTTTTCCATTGCCACGCTCAAGCCATAGCTGTGCTTCCTCCTCAGTGTCCCTGGCCAGGTGTCCCCTGGCCCTGGAGCTGGGGGCCATGAAGCACACTGGCCAGCTGCCTTTCTCCTGCTGATACCTGGCCATGGACAAGTTCAGGTCTACACTACCTGCAAAGCACTGCAGTCCACCCCACACCTGGACTTGCCTGGCACCTGTAAGCAGAAGGCAGCTTCTGAAGTGGGTGTGGCTCTGCTGTGCTGGACTCCTCTGACCCAGTGGGGCTGGGCAGCAGTACTATCTGGAGCCCTTGCTCCCTGCAGACCAAGTCCTCCGCGAAGTCACTAGATTCAGGAAGTTGGAGACAGGAGTTGACCACTGTGGAATCAACATCATGCCCTCAAGAATCCTTCCCACAGCACAAGAGAAATTAGAGACCACTGGAACCTGCCTTTCTAACAGTTCTTAACTCACACACTTGGTGAGCCACTGGACCCCTCGGACTTTCAAACACCAATCTGTGCTTTCTGAAAGCTCCAATTACTTATCAGCGACCATCTCTGCGTGTGGCACTCCTGTGCGCTTCTGCATCCTGCCCACCTCACTCTCTCCAAGGACCTCACTCCCCTGCCCCTCCAGGCCCTGCGCATCCTCTTACCCATCGCACACAGGCTCCGGATGGATGCGTCCCCTCCCTGCTGTGGCTGCTTGGACAAGTTTTCTTTCCTCTCCCTCTTTGTCCTCATTTCTTTTGAAATACATAATTTACTTGGAGCCCACAGAAAATGAAAATTTGATTACTGTGCCATTGCTTACATATAATAAAATTCTGCCTTTTGCCTTATAAATGGCAGCCACTGAGGTTGTGTGCTGTCACTTCAGTGAGGGAGAGGGGCTACCAATCACTTACATTAACTGTGGGTTTGGCCTTTGAGAATGCTCCTCAAAGCCGTCCTCATTCATTCCTGCTTCACACCCCTTGAAGGGCTCCCTTCATACAGCTCCTGATAAATCCTTGGTTGTGTCCAAATGTGTTCCCAGCAGCAGGCACTGATTTGGTGAGCCGGCCTTTGTGCCAGACCTGTGCTCTGTGCTGAGCACCCAGGAATCTGGAGTCAAAGGGGCGAGTGCCTCCCTGTTCTGCTCCAGAGCGTCCCGGGTGTGCGGCAGATGAAAGCTGTGCTTCTGCCCACAACCCCTTCCTCTGGACGCCACCCCTGACCGCATTCCGCACGGGGCGGCACTGACCTGGCATTGCCCACCCCCCACCCGCCTGGATGTCCCTGAGCAGCCCTCGCAGAGTGCAGTTGTGTTTGTCACTCTCTTCAGACTTGACCTTGAGCTGGGGGTTCAATACCAGCTGAGCACCCCTAATCCAAAATGCTGCGGCCACAAGTGATTCAGATTTCAGGTAGATATTTGGCTTTGAAATATTTGAACATTCATCATGAGATATCAAGAAGATGGAACCCAAGTCTGAACACAGATTTATCGTTCCATACACACCTTGTACACGCACCTGGGCACGGTTTTATGCAATGTTTTTAAATGATTACGAGCATCAAAGTTTCAAGATCTAGAAATTTCCAGCTGTGATTGATGCTGGCATTCAAAATGTTTCTGATCTAGGATTCTCAGATTGGGGTACTCGCCTCTGTAATGCTGTAGGCGTGGGGGTCAGAGACTGGCAGATGGGCTGGGGCTGGGGCTTGCTCTTGGCGCGAGGGGCAGCTGCCTTCTAACTCCACCTCTTATAAAGTGTGGGCAAGTCCAGGTGTTAAGAGCAAAGGGAAGGAAAAACAAACAGAAAGTAAGGCTTTGCTAGAAGCACTTCTGCTGACCCATTCATTCCAAAACCCAGCCTTCCTGAGTCCTTGCGGCACTCAGCTGACAGTGACCTCTTCCCAGGACAGTGTCTGTGCCCCTTTTTCTTCCTGGGCAAGCAATGTATTCTGAGAATGTTGATTTAATCCTCCCAACAACGTGAAGATAAACCTGCGTCTCAGCTGAAACAGAAGCACAGGGAATAGCAGGAGGGAAAGGAGGGAGAGCAACCAGCAAAGCCGCTCCCGGGAGGCGTCACAGTGGAGTCCAAACCCGCTTCTGCCTGCCACACCCATCCCACCTGGCACATCTGTGAACTGAGTCAGGCCGAGAGGCAGCGTGGTGCTGGAGGGGTGCAGCGCTCCCTCCCAGGGCCGGCACAGGAAGGAGCCGCAGTGTCCTCAGGGTCCTTACTGCACCCCCTGAGCCTGTTCTGGCCACACTAACAGACCCCAGCCTCCTAAGATCTGCTCTCCCTCCCAAAAGCAGCAGACGGTAGCCACTGCTCATCTTCAACACCAGTTCTGCAGACAGAAGCCCCGAGAAGAGGAACTTGCTGTCCTGATTTGCAGACTAAAGTAGGTGTCTCTTGCTCAGCCTTTGTGACCTTTCCTTTCATAGAATTCGCATGACAAAAATAAAGAGCATCTTCAGGCCGCCCTGGAGCCTGGTCAGGCCTCCCACTGACCAGCCCTCCCGGCCTCCCTTCCCTGGGCGGGAACGACAGAGCTGAGAGCTGCAGCACCTGGCAGAGCCTCAGGAGGCTGATTCAGTTCCATCCTGCCCAAAGTGAGTTAGTGCTGTCCAAAAGTTCTATAGAATTTTTTAAAACAAGAATTTTGCTGGAGACTACAGTCAAGATAAATCTCTTCCCTACACACTTGGTGTGAACTTGTTTTCAAATGAGTGATTGAATGACTGGGGGAGATCCTCATTCACCTCATGGCAGTGTGGAGTTTTTCAAAGTGAACACCCTCCCTGTCTAGGAGCATGGTGTGCCTCAGAGGTGCAATGGCTGCTCGCACATGCTCCTCTGCTTAGGGTGGTTACACCCTGCCAGCCCTTCTGAAGAACTGTGAGTGGAAAACACGAACCCCAAGTTCAAAGGCGAGAACCACCTCAAGAGTGGTTGGAAACAAGATCTGGCTGTCCACACACAGCCTGGAGGAAGGTCAATCCCAGGCGGATTGGGCTCGAGTTCAGGAGCAGCGCTCCCTCCCGCCCCTGGTGGTGACTCCCACACAGTCCCCATAGTCACGCTGGGATGGGATCAGCCTGTCCCAAGCTGCCTTTTCAGGAAAGGAGGCACTCCTGGGCATGGTGCCCGTCACACATCCCTGGCAACAGACACACGGGAACCGCTGGCGCTGGTATAAATGGCTGTGGTCACTGCGGATTATACTAAGAAAGTTTCAGCTTCTCCAGAACAAAGGGTTCTGACAGAGAGTTGTCATGGAAACTAAGAAGAGAGAACCTAGATCCAACCTGGCAGATGAAGTGCCCCGAAAAATCACAGAACCCCAGCAAGACCCGAAGGCCGACTTGAGACGTGGTGGTGGGGCTCTGCCTCCCCTCTGGGGAAGAGCCAGGCAGCAATAGCAAACGCGAAGGAAGACGAAAGTCAGCGGGTAAGTGCTTCTCTACCGCTGCTCCAGGAACACGAGGCTGTCACTATTGACTGAGCTGCCATTGCACATTCTGTTTCTGGAAACCCCAGCTGTCCTGATCTCAGTGTTATAAAATCTGCATTCTTTGGAAAACTTTTTGAAAGTCATATATTTATATTCTAATTTCATTGAGGAGCTGTGTTGTTGTACAAGCATAAATGCATAGGTAGCAACAATATGATGTGCCCCGTGCCCCTGGATAGTGACGCAGTCTCTTTAAATTATATCTACTATGGCCTAAAGATTGAGTCATTGTATGTTTTCCATAAGTCAATGTGACATGATCTTTTGATCTTTACCTAGCAAATGTCTTTATCAATTATATTGGAGTATATAATCATTTTTCCAAATCTCAATTATGTAAGTATTGGTTACACTTTTCCAAATAGCAGATAGCCCTTTTTACTCCATTCTGAAATTCTCCTCCCTGCCTAGTGCAAAATAGTACCAGGAAAACTGTGACCGGCCCGAGCTCACCTAACGTGCTAGCTCACAAGACAAGTTGTCTTCTGACAGCTTTGTGACTGGGGTCAGAGGCAAAGGGCAGCACACCATTCAGAGCAACAGAACTTGGCACAGGCAGCACTTGGGGCACCTTCCGAGAGCCGCAGTACCCCCAGAGCATGGCACCAGGGTCAGTAAGCATGCCCACCTGCCCACCATGCCCTCTGACAGCTGCTGCCTTTGCCTGCAGGACAGAGGCCTGCCTGCTCTTTGCCCTGCTGGGCGGTACCTCTCAGTCTCCCAAGGCAGTTCACCACGCAAACATCGTTGACACACAAATCCTGCATTGAGAGTGCCTGTTGCACTCTCAGAGAGAGCACGTAAGGATCCCACGGAGGCTGGTGTCCCAGCAACCCAGAGGTTGCAAGGGACAGAACACCGCCCTGGCAAGTGGGTGAATGACTGGCTCAAGTGAGGGAATGACAGGGCCATGAGGAGCAGGCGCACCCTGCTTCCTGGCTGCCCTGAGCTGAGAGCTGCCTTCCCCTGGGCCCTTTCACCACGATGCTTGCTCCCCTAGGGCCCAGAGTGATGGAGTTGGCCAACCATGGACTGAGTCTCTGAAACAGTGAGCCCAAAACAAAACTCCTCCTCCAAGTTGCTTTGGTCAGGTATGTTGTCACAGGTGAGAAGTGACTGACACTTTCCCACTACACGGAACAACGCGATGTTTAAAGCACGGGGGAGGACCCAAGCCCGGCTGCTGAGCCACCCCTTGTCTTGAAGATCAGCCATCCGCCACGCCACAGCCTTCCTCTTCATCTCCTCAAGCGCTTCCTTTCTGGCTCTCGGGCAGGCTGGATTACACTTGCCTAGGGTGGCTGTGCACACGTTTCAGAGCAGTTTCCTGCCCAATGACCTTGTGCGCTCAGACACTATGACCCTTTCTCAGACACACTCCAACACACATGCCAACACAAGACAGAGGCACACTAACGTGGCACCCGCCCATCCTCAGCACATTGATTCCTCTCAGAGAGCCAGACTCTGCACCTGTTGCTCTGTCTTATCCGTCTACTGGTATAAAGTCACCCCGGGCATTGTTGTCCCTTATTACATGGACTATGCACTCCAATTATCTCTGTTATATCTTTCAATAGCATACTTGATAAAAACAATTCCATAATTAGCACAGGATATGCTTGTTGGATGTCTCACCCGCAAATGGCTATATGTATATGTAGAGGGCCACACGGAGACCTACTAAGCAGAAAGATCACACATGAGACTTTGTTTGCACTGAGAAACAGCTGTCGGCGATGACAGAAGAGACCTGATGGCCGTGGAGATGTATAAACTGTGCTGATCTCCTTCCACCATTGGGGCTTAAGTTGTGGCAAGCTCGCCAGTATAAACCCCCATGGCCTGCTCTGGCCTTCAGAGCTGAGATATTAACCTGTTCTGCCTGGCACTCGCGTCCAAACCATTTCTCCTCCAGTGTTTGTATCAACCCAGCAATACACTGAATTAAGCATTACATTTTTTTTTCTAAACCAAATTGCCACCAAAAATACTATAGATCAAAGGCTGTTAATTCTTTTACATATTGACTCCGTCATCCACTTGCTGCTCTCTTACTCTTGGATCAGATGATTTATAATACATGCCTCTTTATGTTTTCTTATTAACTTCTAAACTAAAAGTCTTAGAAATGGCTGTTTTCTTCAGTTGCTAGTCATTGTACCCATAAGTGACTCCAAGAGGCCCTTAAGAGGAGGAATGATCCACAGCATTGAAAGCAGACAAATCCACCTGGTGTTGCTCAACAGCTGTTGATGTCATCTTCACTTCTCATGTGTGTAAACACACACACACACACACACAGCATGCTTGAGTCTACGTGAAACATACAAATCTCTTTTCTAGACAGATTCCATGTTATGATTTGAATGTGAGGTGTCCCCCAAACCTCACATGTGACAATTTGGGAAGGATGAAGATGATTGGATTATAAAGTCGTGAGCTAATCAGTGAGCTGATTCCCTTCCAGGTTTAACTGGCCACTGTAGGCTGGAGGAGGTGGGTCATTGGGTGTGCCTTGGGTGTGGATTTTGGATCTGGTGTGACCTGTCCCTCGCTGCTCTGCTTCCTGGTGTGATGCCTTGAGCTCCCTGCTTCTTCTGCTGTCATGATGTACATACAGCCTTACCTCGAGCCCCAAGGACTGGAGGGGCCTTCTCTGGTCATAGACCTCTGGAACCATGAGTCCTTAAATAAGCCCTTCCTCTTAAAATTGTTCTCGTCAGGTCTCTTGTCATGTCCATTTGTCACAGCAACAAAAAGCTGACTAAAACACGTCATTTGGCAAGATTCTTTTCAAAATGTACATTTAACAAAGCAAGTTCCATGCTGTGTTCCAGCAAGGATTCCTTAGAAAAAGTAAACTTGGTATTGTTTATTTCAATTGCAATAGAAATATTCCTCTGGGACTAGAAAACCTTACCGAGGTTCCTTAATATTGGAGAGGGCTGGACACGTGGCCTTCCTGCAAAAGCCTGGCCTCAGCTGCTACCAGGAAATGCACCATGGGCCTCCTCTCCCGGCCCTGGAAGGTGTGGATGGGAGCCACAGCTGCTAATGTGACCACAGGTGAGATGCTGATAGAGAAGATGGCTTTGAAAGTGCGCACGTGGCTTACCATTAAGTACTCACTCTTGTGGAATCGTTGGTTTAACATTCTGATCCCCCGTGGAACGCCATTCGCACAGAGTCCACCGCAACCCGGCTGAATACGGTGTATCTGACACCTGGTCAGGCCGGACACGTCAGCTGAATCTGCTGTTTTTAAACAACAGAGTAAAGTTAGAGACTTTTCAAGGGCATGTCTAAAATCTCAGAACAGATCTAAGCTCACATCTGTAGACATAAACCGTGTGTGTAAATTGGTTTGTGGCTGAGCTATTGAGCTACTCACGGCTCAACTCTGAAAAGCACTGGAAGGACTTCCTTCCTGGAAGGACGCCAAACTAACCAGCATAATTAGTTAGATTAAACACACAAAGGACCCTCTGAACACACCCACAAAGTTGGATTTCTCATTTGTCCTTAGAAAATGCACTTCTCTGTTTCTAGTCAAAGTGTTGGTGGTTTTCCAATTTGCGCTCTTCTAGTTAAAGGCAGAGGTGCTAACCACATCATGTTAGATAGTTGACTGCCTCACGCACATTGTTAGTAGCACCCACACTTTTACCATTTCAGTGCATAAAAAGCACTTCCACTTACGCCCTTGGTCACAGAGGGCTTGCTCACCGCAGTCCCTGCAGGAGAGTGTTCCCGTCTTGAGGATCCCTTCTCAGTGAGAGTCGACTGTTGAGTCCCACACAAGCACAAGGCTTTCATTGATTGGAGTATCCCTGCGCTTCCCCCTCCTCCTCTCCTAAATGCAGTCCTTGATTCCAATCAGTCTTCTTCCAGCCCACTTCACTTACCTCCTGCCTCTGCACACCTGGCAGATGTTAGACTGTGAATTCACCACCATTCAGGAGCAGGGAAACTGAGTCAGCAGAGGCTCATTGGGAGAGCAGCCCTGAAGTTCAGATTGTGTAATCCAAGGCAGGCGAGCCACAGGAGGACAGCTTACCTACTTTATGGCACATATTCACAAAGGGGAAACAGGAAATAGGAGGAGGTAGCAAGGGTGGACCCAGGGCAACTGCAGCTGGAGGCCATGCTGTGGCATCTGAGCCCCTTCCATCTTGCCTCTCAGCTCCAGATCCCTCTTACCTGTCCTGAAGCCTTTAGGCATGTTTTCTGCTCCAGTTTGTATGATGGTGACCCCATCTGCAGAGCACGCTGGCAGACATGGCGGGGAAGGGGCTTTCTCAGCGCTGCCCGAGCTCCTTTGCCAGGCCCCCTGAGAGCACCTTTTCCCTCCCTGCTGACCTTGCCCGGGTTTCTCCGTGCTAGGTGGAGCGGTGCCACTTCCTCCAGTGTTTGGCCCTGTGTGTTGCTCAGGCAGAGCTGCAGGCGCAGGTGGTGTGTGCTACACCTGAGCCCAGGTGGGTACTCCCGCAATGTCCTCAAGGCCCTATGCATCCACCAGGAAGGAGGGTAGCTGAGCCCCATAGAAGGAGTCACAGCAGCTGCCCCAGCCCAAGGGGTGCAGCCCTGGCACACAGCAGCTGCAGGGCACTGCCCATCCCGGGGCACCTGACCCCAATCCTGAGTGTACCTGCCTGTCAGTCACCACAGCAACCCTGGGCCCGGGGCCTTCTGCCAGGGCTCTCCCTGAGCAGACTGAAGGGATAGTGCATCAGCCCAGCTTCACAAACCAGTGTCCCTCCTCCCACTATCCAACTCCTCCCTGTGCTCACTCTCCGCTCTGCTGGCTCCTGTCTGCCTAGTGGCATGGCCCATCTCCAGCACAAGCCTTGTCTGATTGTCCCCAGTTCAGGGGTCTACACTGCCCCTTCTCCAACAAGGACGGCACTCTCCCTCGCCCCCAGGTAGCCTGCATGCTGCTCTCTTCACCTTTAAGGCGACCCTCTCTTCATTCCTTAGCAGGTTTTGCATCACGGGTCAGCAAATGGCATGCCATGGGCTGATTCTGACCTGCGTGGGCTGATTTTGACCTGATGCCTGTATTGAGATATGTAGGTTTGTTGGCATGTGGCCACCTGTACCCGCTTATCAAGGACTGGGCCCTTCCACAGGAGAGCTCACAGAGACTGTAGGTTCTCCAAGCAGAAATCCCCGTTCTCTGGCCCTTTCCAGGAAATGTTTTTGACCTATTTGTATTAAACCTCTGCTACTTAAACCCCTGGGTGGTTTTTATCTTCTGATAGGACTCAGATTGACACATTTTTTGCTAAGTTTTTATTTATTTAAAAATCTTTAGTACCAGAGATTGGACCCAGGGACACTTGACCACTGAGCCACATCCCCAGTCCTTTTACATTTTTCTGTGTTGACACAAGGTCTCACTAAATTCCTTAGAGCTAGGTAAATTGCTGAGCCTGAATTTGAACTTGTGATCCTCTTGCCTCAGTCTGTAGAACCACCGGGATTAAAGGCATATGCCACCATCCCCAGATCACTTAATTTTTTTTTTTTTGAGAAAAATTTGTCACCTCCAAATGGATGTGAGGGAATAGATGGTGCCCATAATCTGCCGCACTAACTGAGAGGGGCTGGTGAGCCAGCGGAGTGGAGCCACCCCGGTGTGTGAAATGAGGAAAGCAGGAGAACTAGCGCAGAGCTTATCCAGCCCCGGTCTCCTCCAAGCTGTCTTTGGCCCCTGCGTGGGTCCTGGAGCAGCTGCAGGTGGAAGGGGAGATCCATTCCGCATGCAGGCCCCCAGCATCCAGCCAAGAGGCAGGGCAGCTACACCTCAATCAGCCCCACGTCGCACTTCTGAGGAAGTGTTGTGTGTTTTGAAGGCAGGCTCCCCCAGCCAAAAGAATTCCCGAAACTACTGACCAGATGAACTCACTACACTTTACAAAGAACAGTGAATCTGGAAGAAGTCATTTGCTCAGAAATCACAAAGTTCATGAGTGCCAAGATCAGCTCTAGGTACCAAATTCATTGGCCAGGGGCACAGTCCTACAAGGCAGAGGGTCCCAGCACGTTCACTTAACGGAATATTTCCACGTCCAAAAAGTATGTGAGCCCTGGCTGTAGAAAGACAGCAGCGTGAAGGACACATGGCCTGGGAGGATCTGTAAAAGGGAACTCACAACAGCCTTTCCCTGTGAGAGAGATCCAGGGTGAAGCCCCAGCTTCCTGCCCAATTCCAGTCCACAATGCGCACCAGGTTCCTGAAACAGTGTCAAATGTCAGTGATGTCAGTGAGAACTAGGCCTCAGTACCATGCATCGAAACTCCAGGCAGACCTACTCACATCAGCAGGAACTCAGAACGGTGTAGGTTGTGCTCATTGGTGGGAGCAGCACAGCGACCTTTGCGGATGGAACTTGAAATTCAGATCCAAGACCCTATGACCAACGGGACTCCGGGACTTTGGTCCTGACATGTGATCCATGTATGGAAACACCTGAGATGGGGCACCCTGCTTTGACTCCTCTGGCATATCTGGTAACTAAGACCTCGGTAGCACACATTATCTTGGCAAGTGCTCTGCTCTCTGCATTTGTGCCTCCCTGGGTCGGACAGGATGAGGTTGGGAACGTGAGTCAGGACGTTGTCGCACCCCATGTCATTCCAGGCCTGAGCTGTCTGCCTCTCATGTCCCCTGCCACTGGCGGTTGGATTTGATTGGCACATCAAAGCTTCCCTCACTATGAAGCATCACAGGACACTGATGTGGTCAAAAGAAACCCTCGTTTGGAGAGGTAGAGGACAGAGGAGAGCCCAGCCCCGCCCCACGGTGGCAGTCCTGGGCCTCTGACAGGCCTTGATTGTCACACTGGTGGGCCAGATTTCCAGCATGTCTGTGCCGGGTGAGAGCAAGTCACACTAGCGAGCCCGGCCAGGCCCACGTTCAGAGCAGGCACACCTTGCACTATTTGACTTCAGGGTCAGAAGTAAAATGGAGAGGAAGCACCTTGTCAGAATTCCTGCTTCAAGACCTGCTTGTTTGTTTTTGGTGATGTGGGGGATGGAACCCGGCTTGCACATGTCGGGCAAGCTCTCTGCACTGAACTGTGACTCCAGCCCAACCTGTGGCCTTCGAGCCAGTGATCCTAGTGGTCTGGCCTTGGCGCACAGCGCCGCAGGTGTAAGAGCACGGTTGCTTCAGCATCTGAGCTGTGCTATGAACCACAGATTTGAGCAAATATTCTTCTGAATATTTACAGAATTCCTACAAGTCAAAAAGAAAAAGATTGGGAAACAACCGGAAAACAATGAACACTGTAACATGGGCTGAACGCCAGACGCGCTCATCCAGACAAGTGCGGTATCCTCTGTGCTGCCGGAAGGGCACCCTGCAGTACCGCCTGTCAAGGAGCTGTGATTAAAGCAGACCCAGAGGAGGGGCTCCACCAAGGCGAGCCCTCAACCAGAGCAAAGCTGTCAGCACCAAGGCTGGAGAGTGTAGGCTGCAGAGCCGAGGAGCCAACAGGCAGGAAGAGGTAAACTAAGTCAGAGTGGCCCTTGGCCCAGCTGCGCCACTCCTGTGTGCTGCAGAGGACAGGTCCACAGAAGCACAGACAGGAAGGCTCATGGTGCTTTGCCCAAATACCAGCTCACGGAAAGCAACAAAGAGAGAAGAGACTAATTAACTCATACCAAGCTGCACTGCGGTCTACTCCTACACAACGGGGTGCTACACAGAGAGGCTCAACACTTGTGTAACAGGAGCCATGCCGCTAATCCAAAGAAGGCAGCCACGAGCAAGAGCCTGGCTGGAAGCTGGTGGGGCATCCTGCTAGAGGGACACAGTGAGATGGCTGGGGACCAAGAGGAGCCAGGGAGGGACCCGGCTTCTGCACCTTCCAGAAGCACAGTACATGCCACGCTGTGGTTTCCTTTGCATCTGGACACTAGGGACATGCAGCCCATGGCCCACCTGACCAGTGTTGGGGGACACTCCCTCTCCACACCAAACCCAGGTACCCGTAACTCAGTCGGGGGAAAGTAACGTGGCAGCTTGGCTACAAAATGGATCTGGTGTGGCTGATACTCCTCGCTTTTTTGTTTGTTGTGAGACCCAGGGTAAGGAATACAGGGTGGTGTTCAGAGCTTCTTGTAACTGCTTCTTGCTGTTAAGGGTGATGGTTAGTCAAATAGGGGCTCCTATGGGTACTCCGGGATTTAGTGGCAGTTCCCCTCTGGTTGTGGCAGTTGGCCATAGGCACCTAAAACCAGTTGGTTGATGGCACAGTTAGTTGGAGTGTGGTGCGTGGTCTCAGTGGGCTTGGAGATAACACTTCAAGGAGGGGAGCTGACAGGGTGCTGGAGAGGAATGGAATGGCATGAGAGGATAAAGGATTGGGGGGGCAAAGGTGAGCATTAGAACAAATGGAGGTATTGAATTTGGTTAGGGTGTTCCTGCCAAAAGAGGGAGTCATCTATGTGTGAGTGCAGACTTCCATTCAGGCAGCCAGAAAACTAAAAGGTTTGGCCTAGGGTTCTAGTCTGGGATGGTAGGATCCCACTCTCCGAGGTCCCCATTTTCTATCTGCCTACAGATGATCTATCTCCTGCCTCAATTCCCCTCTGAAGAGGTCCCTGACTGCTTTGGGGAGAAAGGGAAATGATATGACCTCCCTGGCTTCTTCATGCTGGCAGTGGAGCATTGGCTATGACCATTAGGGAAACTCTTGAGAGTCTATCTGAGGTGCCTTGGAAGAAATTGGGAGGCAGCTGCATGGAGGGTCATATTTCCATGACCACCTGGCGCTTAATGGACTCTAGGCATCTCGTGCATCAGGGCAGTCCAGAGGTCCAAGATGGTGGCATTGGCAGGTGACTGGACATGCTGTACATGGAGGAGGGCTCATACTAGAACAATAAATAATGCAACAAAATATTTTCTGCAAGCAATTAGTACAAAACAATCAGTGTTATCATCCAGCCTGGAAGGCCATGAAGATAGTAACTTACTAGAGCTTAAGGCGTGGTCTGACATGTCATTTACTTGTGAATAGAGGCCATTCATGGCTTTAGAAACCTTAGTAGAGTTGCTAGAATCACACTTCACTTTTATAATGGCATAGGTGTCCCCTTGAGTTGGGGAATGCCATCTGATGTCTGTAAGGTAGCTTTTTAAATGTTAGTACTCAACTATCATACCAGTGAAGCACAGATTGAGTTTACCCATATGGGAGGATGGGGAAATTTGGGGATCTCAAATTGATTTAGAACAAACTATTGTCTCTGGTAGTGTCTTCTGTAACCCTTTCTTTATAATCTCCCAGTTTTATTTACCTGTGGGAGAATTGAAATAAGCATACATTTTTGCGTTACATTAGATGAATCAGTGTCTTTCCTTTTAAATGCCCTTATATGGCTGTGCGTTGGTTATAACTTTCCTGCCAGGTATTTAAGACCAAGTTGGTCAAAATTGGCTTTTTTACCTATCTATTCCTAGGTCAGCTGAGATTCCTCAGGAGCCCACTCTTGGGGACGTGTGAGAGCCTCTTGGATCCTTGAGCATTCCTGCACCAGTGGTGCCATCTGCCAGGATGGGTCAGGGTCTTACTGACCACATGGGGCTTCCCTTGGAAGCATTAGGGACATTTCCCTTTCCAATGACTTTAGTTGGCTTAGAGAAGTCCCATTGTCCTCTGAGCTTTAGCCAAATAAGGCAGGGCCAAATTATTGTCCCTCTTCTTAACCCTTTATCTCCCTTAACTTTGGTGTCCTGGATATGGTACTAAACATCCAGGAGTCCTAAAGAGAGAGTGCCATGTTACAGTTTGGTAGTTAATTCAGGTCAGTAACAGTGCTTGAAGTTAGTATTCTATCTCAGCTTTCCTGCAGGTGATGCATGTCTTATTTCAGGTTTTTCTTTTAGAGGTAGTACTTCTGAAAAGCATTACTAGGCAACAGTTTTAAAGTTTTACAAGGAAAATACAAAATAGAATTAACAGGTGTAGAAACATAATCAGTTTGTATAATAGCTGTGAACCAAGAAATATAATTTCTACACATCCTGATTTTTGTGAGATTACAGTAATGTTTACAACAAAAATCTATCTTTTGAACTTAACTTTAAATAAACCTAATTTTAAATTTCTTTGGAACCATAAAGTGAGAAGCTGAGTCTTAACTCAGGTGAGGCAGGGCTCTGAAAATGTCTTTTTCGATTATCCCTCTGTCCAGAGTGGACAGAGACATAGTCTAGTACACAAAGCAAGCTTCCAAAACGCAAGTCACGTAGTGAAGCAACTTAGCCTGAGCCACAGCTCCTGCGTGTACCAGATAACAGTAAACTCGCAGCAGATTAGCAGCTGTAAGACCTACCCAAATATCCACACTAATGAGAAAACCCACAATTGGGTGGACCCTTATCGTGCCAACCAAGTGAGACCTACCCAAAAATCCATACTAATGAGAAAACCCACAAGTGGGTCTGGACCTCACAAAAAGAGGATAAAAACCAAGGCCTGCAACCAAGAAATCCGGAGACATACTCCACAATGGAAGCGTATTGACATTGGTCCTTACACCCATTGCATGCCTCCTCTCCATCCCTCGCAACCCGCTTAACCTGCCATCAAACCCAGCAACTCCACGCCAGAATCTGAAGCAGCTTGCTACGATGAACCCAGCAACCTGGACTCCCTGATCTTGGCTCCCTGGTGAGTGCCTGCCTGCCTGCCGGATTCTTCAGCTCCCTGCAATTTGACCTCCGCTCCTGGAGAGTGCCTGACCTGCCTGAGGACTCTGCATGCATTCTGCTGGTAACCATGGACATCACACCGATGCTGGTGAGAGGACTATGAGCTTATTCTTCCTTACCTTTGCCTTAAGCTTATTGCATTAAGAATAGCCTATAAGTGGAATGTAATTATTAGATTATATTATGTGTGCTGTGACTAAGTAAGATAAGAATGTAGGAGAGTATGATTTGTAGTGTGACATCCCTTAAGAATTGTGATATTAATACCCTCAAGTGCCGTGTTAAATAAAGAATATTAAAACGGAACTTGTCTCATTGCATGTCACTGAACGTGCAATCTCTCAGAGTGGTCACCTGCAGGCGTAGATATCAGCACTGCACTCGGGCCACACTCCCGACACCCTCTTAATAGATCAACTATTTAATATTATTTACAGTATTTTAATTAAAGCATGGCTGAAGCCTTTTGTACTCTTTGTATATAGAATTACACCTGTTAGAATTTAAACTCTTAGCAATCTTGCTTTTGGTGAAGACCCAGAAACAAAACAATCTTAAACTCCTTTTACCATTTACCAACAATTTACATAAAAACTCAGTTAAAAGATTCAAATAGTGTTTCATGGTTGAATGGATTGCCATGAAGGGAAACTGAAGCAAGACCAGATTAACATTCTCTCTGCTAAAGCAGAGGGCAATTGATAAGTCTCACTCCAGCAAAGCCTTCCTCCAGAGTCTTCAGTCAGGCAGCCACCTGGCTTACAGGGGGTCCCGGTATTTTTGAGAGAGAGAGAGAGAGAGAGAGAGAGAGGAGAGAGGGAACGAGTTCACTAAATGGAGTAGAGACTTCCTGGAAGAACAGTGACAGAGCAATCATCCATTTCACTCACCCTTCCGAAGATCTCCAGGGAATCCCTCCCTGTGAATGTAACAGAGTGTGTCTGGGTGGGTTCTGTTTTGTAAATTTGAGGAATGAAATCCATGGACGCAGGGACAGGATTTAGAGTCATGGAAAGGAAGCAGAAATCCCAAAGGAGGGGTCTGAAGAGAGGCATCCCTTGGGTTTTAGAAGCCAGCAGAAGTTAAGCCGGAGAGCCAGAGGCGCAGAGAGCAAGGTTAGATGGGATAGGAAAAGGCCTGGACACATGGGATGTCCGTCCTCTTCCCCAAGTGCTGGAAGAAGTCCTACAGATCCTGAAGAGTATAGGGATGGGAAGTGCCCTTACGCAGCCCCGCAGATTCACTATTTAGAACCCATGACGCCTGGAGCTGATGGCAGACAGAAAGGGCTTTGGCCCATTTGAGGTGAGATTGGCAAGTAGACACCCGAGGGAGAGTCTGAGGGAACAAGTGATTGGGATGTCCCCATGGCTAAAGTGCTCAGAGTGACAGGGAGTGGGTGTTCCCAGACCCGAGTCAGTCCAATTAGAAGGGAGTCAGAGAGGTGTGTTGTCACCATTGTCACCATTTAAGACTTCATGGTGTTCTGGGCAGAAGACCATAGGGGTCTTGGTGCCTGGTACCAGCTGTCACAGCAGCAAGAGGCAGAACCTGAGTTCCCTGGCAGAGTTTCACCAAGGGGAAGCTCAAAATCACACTAACCAGTCGAACTGAAGGCCAGCGTGTGTGTGCAGAGAGCGCTCGGGGAAGAAGAAAGCTTCCCAGCTTCCTGAGCTCAAAGAAAGCTTCCTGAGCTCAAAAGCCAGGATCCCAAAGCAGCTCAGATCCCCAAGGGAAGAGCACGGTCAACAGGACAGCCTGGGTCCAAGTCACGAAAGCATTGCAAGAGATGGCGCAGAACCTACCACACAGACCAGGGTGGAAGTAAGAGCTTTCATGTCAGGACCCTGACAGGCTGTCTCAAGCAGAGGAGAACAGCACCCGGGGTTGGGTGTGTGGCAATTTTACAAGGCTTTCAGGCATAACCTGGAAGGGAATTTGTTATGGGCGAGGTTGGCATTTAGGGTTGTGTCAGCCTGGGGCACCTAATTTCAGGGAAGGCAAGTTTCATTATCCAGGAAACAAAATCTATTTGTAACATGGCAGCTTGGCTACAGAATGGCTGTGGTATGGCTACGCGTTTCACCTGCACCGTGGACCTGTGAGTCTCCTCTGTCCTGCAGACTCTTTTTCCAGATGTGTCCTTTGATCCTATGCAGAGTAATCCAGGAAATCTCTGTGGTTCTCAGCCTCTGTTCTTCCTCAGAAAGCACATTTGTAGGACACAGCTAATGCCGTTAGGACCTGCAGTGTCCCCAGAAGGACCAAGTGCTAAAGTCCTGTCCCAGCTTGGTGCCCTTGGGTGAGCCTTTAGGCGCAGCCCCAGCGAGGGAAGCTGGGGACGGAGGTCATGGGGGCCTTGGAGGGAGGCTGGCCCGGTCTCTCTCTTTGGTGAGGGAGAGACTCTCCCACCACATGCTCCCGACGTCATGTGCTGCCTCATGACAGGGACAAAAGTGACCTGACCAGGCCACCGACCACAGATTGAAACCTCCAAAACCATGGGAAGAGCAGACCTGTCCACTCTGAGGCCAGTCTCAGGTGTGTGTTTCACTGAGAGAAGGTCGACACGAGGGCTTTCTGAAATCAGATGCCACTGAATCATTTTAGCTGAGCTCACAAACTCAGGCTTGGACACAGCTTTAGTTTTCTGGATCCCGTTCCTTGTCCACTCAAGACGACCTAATTTAACAAGATGTAAGCGTCCCCTCTCACCAACTTTCTGGAGAATTGAAATGCCATGGAGACATCAGCCTTCACACAGCCTGCACATTCCAGGCGAATCCTGCTGGTGTATGAGCACCCCGGCCGTCCAGCGAATGGAGCCCAGATGCTCAGAGATGAGGCATTGCTGCACACACAGCTGGAGGACCGGATGATCGGTAGACTGGGCTGCAAGGCCAGGGCCAGCTCTCCCTCCCTCCCCGCCAGTGATGACTCCCACACAGTCCCTGTAGACCTGCTGGGATGGGGTCAGCCTGTTCTCAAGTCCCCATAGTCACCTTGGGATGGGGTCAGCCTGTTCCCAAGGTGGAAATGCCCACCTTTTTCTTTTTTTTTTTTAAGAGAGAATCAATTTTATTCATTTTTCATGTGGCTTTTGTTGCTCCAACACTTTGATGTGTACGTGGTGCTGGATTCAAAATCCTTGTACATGGAAGGCAAGCGCTGTAACCTCTAAGCCACCGCTCCAGCCCCACACCTCTGCTCTGTAAGCTGCCTTTTCAGGAAAGGAAGCACTCCTGGGCATAGTGCCCATCACATGTCCCTGGCAACAGGCACACGGGAACCACTGGCATTGGTATTAATGGTTGTGGTCACCGCGATTTTTACTAAGAACGTTTCAGCTTCTCCAGAACAAAGGCTCCTTCCTCTCTGAGCCTGAGGGCCCTGCTGTCCTCTGCCATCCCAGTGGACCTCCTGGCTGGATGCAGGACCATGTGCTCAGCTGAGTGGTGAGAGATGGACCTCTCTGTCTCCCCTAGACCCCTGATCGAAATGCACAGCAACCCTACGTGGTGAAAATCCTGAGCAAGGGAGGAAAGAAAAGAAACCCTGTCTCATGCTTAATAAACACCATCACTCTTTCTGCCTCTCCAGTTAGCCTCAGGCCTTACAGTGCGGTGTGAAGAATGGGTAATTACCCAACCTACAACTTTGGCTAATCATCCAACTACTCACAGTACATTTCCTTCAGAATACACACATGGCTTCTGTGAAGCTGGAAAAGGCCTTTCAGACTTCTGTGCTTTTCAGCCGTGCTTTTCACGTGCATAACTTCAACTGCTGATGTTCGTGTGGCAACGGCCACTTGAGAACACTGTCCCCCGTTGGCCGGCTTCTTTTGTGGCTTGTGGCCAGTAAACAAGTCATAAAGAAGGAATGGAGGTGGAGAACGCTTACCCCATGACAACACACCAGCAAATCCACCCGTTCGTCCATCACATCTTGGCAGCTACGGACAGTTCACTGGGATGTGGCCAGGAGTGGACGAGCAGATATGACCTGTGGCCAGCGTCCCCGTGAAATAGGGTCACACTCTGGAAATAAGGGGGAACACAGCACAAGGCCTTCACTGGATACCCTCCTCTTACTCTAAAAAGACTCTCAGCATTTCTGGTTTTATTGTTTCCCTTTCGGCTGGAAAAGCGCTGCCAACATTCAAGGCTGCCCTCTTCTCAGGGTGAAGCCTGTTGGCCTACTCTTGCTAGTCTATTCTGAAATCTACAAAGGTGTTTCATGCTTTCATTACTACACATTTTGCCATGTATCTTGTGCAAATTTCATGTTTTTGCTTACGATTTTCACTGCAGTTAGAGGATTTTCCTTGGGCACTGTTTCTTCCCTGCAAGGTCGACGGGTCACATCGAATGTGAGTTAGCTGGACATGTGGTTCTCAGGTCAGGCATCAGAAGAGAGCTGGAGGTACTGCATGTCCCTCCCCAGTGAGGCTGGTCACTGGGTGGAGAGCAGCCACTGTTCTATTAAATGCACCAGACACTGGCAAAATGCCACTGAAATTTGTTCTCTGTGATGAAACTTCTCAGATATATGCTTTTCAGATATGATGTGATGTCTAGCAGCTTTAACATTTGGTTTTTATTCTTTTCATCTTGCAGATTTGAAGTCACAGACTCAGGTCCTAGCTACTATATCTTGAGGGACCGGCGTCACCGAGCCATCTCCACGGTCAGAATCGCTCACTGCCCTGAAAAAGCAAGCGGGCGTCTGCCTGGTGCTCTCCACTCCACCCCAGCCCTGGGCTCAGTTTGCTAAACCTTTGCTTCAGTGCCACAGTGGATATTGTCCCATTTGTAAGCCCACATTTTGTTTTTCTTGTTTCTTTAAAGACAGATATTTGATTTTGAAAAAAAAGTAGAAGACTGGCTGAAACTCAGGGTGCACTCAGGGTGTGAGGAGGGACTGGCCTGTGCAGGACAGCTGAAGGACTGCACAGTCTCATTTCCTCCCCGAAGGCTGGGGCAGGAGGAAGGACCCCAGCATGTCCTGACAAGGGGGTCAGTGGATCCTGAACACTGGGAGCAGCCCAGGAGCTCAGTTGAGCTCTTACTTTGGTAGCTGATGCTTCTCGGAACTGGGGGCTTTTGCTGAGGACTGAGCCTGCCCTGGACAGCTGCCCAGGATTTCCACCTCCATTGTAAACTCAGATGCACTTCTGCACATGGCACCACGAGCCCCCAAGTTATCTTAACCCTATGCACTTCCCCAAATGCAATCACTTGGAATTGCTGCACACTTCTTATGAGTAATAAGAACTTTTAAAGATTTGCATCTCTTGATAGTCTTCCAGGAATGCTTCCTGTCAATTCTGATTTAATAAAACATGTGTCCTGTTATTCCAGAAGCTTTGTAACTTTGGACATGACATAATTATAAATATCAGCTTCCTTCTTGGTTTGATGGGGATCATACACAGCAATATATCGTTGGTTTTCCTCAAAATTAGGTGACCTAATGCAGGCACCTGGCACCATCCCGTCACAGAGAGATATTGGGTTGGTTTCCTGGTGTTTGATGCATAGTCATATCCTGGGAAGATTTCTGGGCTTTAATGATATTCTTGGAAACCAAAATTATGTCCTTTACCTGCTTACAGATAATGGCTGTTAATCTAGCAGAGCATCAAACTCATAAATTCAAAGAGATACAAATTTAAAGTGGGAAAGGGCCATAGAGAAACATCTAATAAAACTTCTGAAGATGGATGAGGAAACTAAAGTTTTCCATTATATAATAAGACATAAAGTAAATGTCATAGAAATAAGTATGCTGTTGTTCATGTGAAGTAAATACCATAGAATTCATGGCTAAAATTTTAAAATTGGAACTTGCATTTTTAAAACACCCCCTATGCCAGCACTAACTCTTTTCTTGCGTGTATGGTGTGGAGATCAAACCCAGGGCCTGGTGATAGACACTGAGCAGCCCCAGCCCTGCCCTTACTGCTGAGCTATCTGTGCCCATTTCTGTCATTCTTGAAGCTCTCCACAACCGACTGCCACCTCTCATCTTGCACATTCTGCAAATTAAAGAAAATCTATAGATTTTAAAAATTCCTTAGGTATGAAAGAAAAATGCTAGGAACTTCTAAGTCATGAATACAATTAAAATTAGATTTCCCTGCAAATATACTACAATGGTTAAAATTTGGAAAATAAAAGCAAAAAATTGAATGAATGAGTCTTGCCAGGATGTAGAAATGACTGATCCCCTTAGACATGATCCATCAGAATGAAAAATGTCACAGCTACTCTAAAAATGCTTTACCAGCTTACTTTAAAAATCACTTACCATGCCACCCAGCAATCACATTCCCTGGTACTTGCCCAGGAGAAATGAAAGCATATTACCATCAAAATAAAATGCCTATATCTGAACATTCAAATCACGTGTTCCAGGGGCCAAGGACAGTCAACTCAATACCAAACCCATTAAAATTTGAATGCGGAATAAAATCATGGTGCATCCATAGTTGACATCCACTCAGAGATAAGAAGAAATGGACCGACTTGATCGCAGTACCTTAAGTGTGTTAGAGTCCCAAGGCTGCTATTCATGTCATCAGGAACACGGTGGCTTAAATAGAAACACTGATTCTCTTATAGTTCTGAAGGCTGAAAGTCCCAAATCACCTTTACTGGGTCACTATAAGATGGTCACCAGCGCTTCCTCTGGAGTCCAGGAGAGCGTGAGTCTTTCACCCCTTGTAGCTTCAGGGCTGCCTGGGTCTTGCTTGTGGCCCATACCTTCATTTCTACAGAGCTGCAGTCTCTGACTATGGCACAGCTTCCTCTGCTGAGTATAATCAAATAAGGTGACTTTCTCACCTCAAGATGCTTAATTTTCTACTTCTGCAGCTAAAGAAACTTTCACACATTCAAAGTTAGTCTCTGGATGCCCTGGTTGGTCATTATTCAGCCCAATTCATTAAGACAAAGATGCCATGCACAAACATCCCTGTGCTTTCTGTTTAGGTTTATACAACCTGGAAAAGTCAAGTTTATGGTGAGAGAGTGACACTCGTGGTTGCTCTGGACTGGAGCTGGTGAACATGGCTGATCATCAACAGGTCTGAGACATTTGGTGTGACAACCATATCTATTGATTGTATCTGTGGCTACACGAACCTGCATTTGTACTGAAACTCTGAATTATACACCTGAAATTCAGGCATATGTGTACCCAAGTTATATCTCAACAAATGCTTCTTTAGAAAGGCAAAATAATAGCAATTAATCATGAAGGTTTAAAGCATGGAGAGAGGAAAGGGGGCGCTTCCATGATGGTGGCTGGAGAAGCTCAAAGCAGCTGCTGCCTGGTACAATACAAAAACAAATGGCAGAAACAACAGAGTCCCGTCTACGGCCTTTTGAATGTTCCCTAAGAATGTGCTTCAAAGCCGATACTTTTATTCAAGAAAATTTACTGCCTTGGTAAGGACAGCAGAATCTGAGACATTTGAGCCCTAAGCCACCCCAGCCCACCCCCAGCTCATTGTGACAGAAGTGTCACTCCAGGTGACAGGCATGCCAGGGGCCTGTGTGTTGCAAGCAACTGTCTGCCTTACAAAGCTCCATTACAGGCCAGCATGACCAAGAACACTGGGATGAATCTCCTCTACCTGTCCCAGACTTATATGGCAGCAGCTCTACTTCAGCTGTGGCAGAGTCAGAAGAGTGGCTTCTGATTGTCCCCATCCTAGCTCCTTCTCAGAGCAGAGGTCCCACGCAGAGCAGCAAGATCAAGGGACCAAGGACTACCTTCCTCTTCCAGCACCCCACTCACAAGGTATAAGTGACATCTTGGGAGAAGTGACTCATGCCCCTCTGTTCAGCTCTGGTAGTGGCACCGAGGCTCTGCCAGGGGAAAGCATGTCTAAGTAGCAAATAGATCCACAACTCCACCTAAGGGATCATCTTTACTTAAAGCAAAGCCTGAGGGAATTCATGCCCAAGAGTTTTATCAATAACAATAAGTAGAGAACATGGGGCTGAGAAAATAAATATGGGGCTGAGAAAATAAATATCTGATAATTCATATATATTATAGCAACAATCAAAATGGTGTCCAACATATGCATATGCATATATATATATATATGCATCCTGTTGATTCTGTTCCTCTAGAGAACGCTGACTAATATAGAACCCAAAATATAAAAATATATTGACAATTGGACCAAAAATGAAGAACATGAAGGAAAAAAGTTATTTTGGAGTAAAAAAAAGACACCAAGTGACTGCTTGACTCCAAAGAAAGAAATTAAGGAAATCATAAATGTTAAATAAGAAGGCTAATTAATAAATTCTATGAATATATAGCTGCTCCCATTTTTTCTATCAGCTTTTGTAAAACACATGAAATTAGATAAAATAATAATAACCTACATCATTCAAAAGAAAGCAGCAAAAATGTAACAAACAAGAAGATTGAGATGGATGGAAAGAAAAAAATTAAAAAGGCAGCCATAAATGCAAGCGTAGCAACACCATGAATATGAACAAACACCTGACAGAAGGCAGAAACTGACAACCTGCTTTCAAAAGAAATTAAATGATGTGCTGTTTATAGGACATACTTTAGATGCAAAGATACAAACACAGCATGGCAAAATGATGGAGAAATCATGCCATTCAAACAGAAAGCACAGAGAACTGGACTAACTCTTCCAATATTAGGCAAAATAGACATCAATTCATTTTTTTTTACCACAGATACAATGGGGTGATTTATAGTTAACAAAAGAATAAATCCATTTGAAAGACTTAATAATTATGAATATATATGCACCTAACAACATAGCCCTAAATACATAAAGAAAAAACTGTTCAATTTAAGGGAAAAATAAACACAATAAGAATAACTGAGGTTTCAGTACACTTACATAATCACGTTGGTAGGATTACTAAGATACAAGAGTGCATGGAATGAGGTAGAAATCTTTCACTTTCTTGCTATTTGGTACCTAAGGAGAATATCAGAACTCCTCTGTGGACACAGATTTGTTTTATGTTCTTTAAAATATTAGAGTCTCAGGTCAATACAGGTAGATTTGTATGTGGAATTTCAAGTGCTTAATTGCTTAAAGCTTTATTAAGGATTTCTTTATCTAAAAGATAATTCTGTGCCCAGCATCAATTTAACTAAACTTTATATGAAATTTGAAAACCCTGAAAAGTTAAACAGAATTAAATACACACACTTCAGACCTGATATCCTATCCACCTGTGAAGCAGCAGTGACTCCCAAATTCCTGGAGAACACATTGAGCTACCTCAACACGTTCAGAGTATATAAGTGAGGGAGCATCTGGAACAGAGACTGATTTGATTCTGCTAATTTGCTAATTTTTCTTTTATACTAAATCTGTGACCTCTACAATATTTTTGCACAAAAATTGTGATGCATTAAAGGAACAAATTTCCCCTAGATTTCCAAAATTAATCTTGAGAAGCATCATCATTCAAATTCTTGAAACACTGTAAGTTCTAGAGGTTTTGTGTAAAAAACAACACAACCTCAGGAATAAATATTGCCAATGTCATACTTATGTGATGAATTTAAACACACCAGGACAGTGTGCTGTCCTCAGAGCGCCATGATATTTTTCCTAAAACTCTTTAATTCACTCTGAACTCACAGTGATTTTTTATCTCAGTCACAGAGGTAGTTCGACAGGTTCTTCAGGAATTTTGGAGTCACCGCTGATGCACAGGTGGACAGGACATCAGGTCTGAGGCACATGGCCAGGGACCTCCAGCAGCGATTACCACTATTCACCCAACAGTTCTATATAGTGCAAAACCAAGCCTTTCCATTGGAATTCCTTCTGCTTACAATTAGACAGTAATGTTATCTTCATATTGTTCACATGTTTTAATCTACATTTTATCCACAAGATTCAACAGAAATTATAATGCATTATGAAGTACATGAATTGATTTAAATCATCAACATTGTAAATAATCACATCTAATTTTGAAGTGTTCTACACTCTGCTCTTACAATATCTCTTTTAGACATTTTTTGGCATATTTCACCTGTTTTGAGAATCCATAAAAAAAAAGTACTGAAGCAGAAGAGCAAAGCTCTAACATTAGCTGTATGGGCAGGCATCCATTAGGAAACCAGTTCCTGTTATAGTACAGACCTTTCAAAGATGAAAGAATAAAGATCCCACATTCGCACCGTGATTGCACTGTTCAGTGGAAACATTCTTGAAGCACTGCTGCACTAACTAGCACTTCGCTCCGTGAGCTTCCGATAGGTAAGCACCACATGACGCGAGGTTTTCTCCTGTGCAAGAATTCTGTAGCAGCACTTTCCACAATGGAGGGGGTGGGAGTTAACCACTCCTGTGTTATGTGCAGTAGTTCTTTTAAAACCATGTGATTCTGGTTCTGAAGGACATGCTCCTCCTCTTTCTACACATGCACCCCGAAGCAGGACCAGGTGCAAGGCCCAAGGGTGCATCTAGACATAAGGAATAATGGTAGCTATGGGACCACAGAAACTTCTCTCTAGGCCTAACACCTCACAAGTGACGAAATTGTTGGCATTGCAGATGAGTGAAGGACACTGCCTCACACTGGCCTTCACGTCCACAATCAACGCCTGGGGTCAGGGCCTGTTTCTGCACACCCCTCTGTCCTTCCCCCAGAATCCCCTTCAGGCCATGGCCGCAGGTGGGACAGTCACATCAGGAGGACTGGACAGTGCAAAGGAGAAGCTGCTGAGAGATCCTGAAGTGGAAGGAGGGTCTCGCCTCCCATGGGAAGCAAACTCGCACATTCACCTCTGTGCTGTCTCTTTCCTTCTGAGCTTTACTCTATCTCACCTATTCCTAAGGGTGTCCAGATTCTGCAGGCATTTTCCCTAGGTGCCTCTTTTGCTAGTGAGAACTGGACAGAATCAGAACTAAGTAGAATCTTCTTCCCCATCCATGGCTGTTAAGAATCTTTCTGAGCTCTCTGGGCCACCCTTTCCAGAGTAGGATAATCCTGTAAGCTTTCCAGAACTGTAGCAAAATTTGAGAGGTTTGTGTATTAAACAGGTGCTTCACAAACTTGGCTGAGGTATATTCAGAAGCTGGGAAAAGCCCATATCACCTGCTTTCCCAGAGAGATGAGTAGAGAGATGACTAGAGGGTGGGAGAGGGAGAGGAAGGGATGATCATTATTTCTTTCTTCATAGGCTCTGATGTTTGCACTGATGGAGCACTTGATGGAGATGATTCTTGGCAGATAAAGAAGCTTGTGGAAGGTGGCAGTCTATTCTTTGTAAAGAGCTCTACTATCAGATGCCCTTTTTCTTTGCTTCTGGAGATACAAGGCAGGGAAGGGCGAGGCCAGAGGAGCTGCTGGGGTTGGGCCATTGGTTCCTTGTCCACTCCTGGAACTTCACACAACGCTACCTGTGTGTGCATCATGTTCTATGAGGTTGGTCTCATCTTCTGCACAAGAGTTGAAAAGAATCAAGATGACCAGATGAATATTTAGGTAAAATCGGGCATTTTCCAAGCTCACAAAACTGAGATACAGTTTAAACAGAATTTTCAGAGGTTATAAGACCCTTGAGTTTTCCCAATTGCCCAAATTGGCTCATCATGATAGAATAGCAACCTGGGAACCCAAGGCCCATTTTAATAAAGTTAACAATGGGATTCCAAGAAAATCATGATGAAATCATGCCAAAGATTTCATTTATCTTACTCATTAATGAAATAGTAAGGAAAGTGGTAAGACTGGTGTATTAGGTTCTCCATGGATCAGAAGCAGCAAGAGGGAGTGAGGGAAGGAGGTGAAGGATAGAAAGTATGTAGATGGATAGACAAATAGATGATAGATGCGTGATATATAGAGAGAATGGAGAATAAGTACAGATAGAGGGAGATGATAGATAGAATGGACAATAGGAATAGGTAGATGGAGATGATAGATGACAGAGGAAAGATGATAGATGACGGATAGATGATAAATAGAATGGAGAATAGGTATAGATGGAGGGAGATGATAGATGACAGTGAATAGATGATAGATGATGGATAAATGTTAGATGATGGACAGATGACAGATGAGAAATGGGATGGAGAATAGGTTTAAATGGAGGGAGATAGATGGTAGATATAGAAAGATGATAGACACATAGATGATAGATTAGATAGATAGATATTCGTAATATGGAAAACAGTTATCAATGGAGGGAGATAGGTGCTAGATGAATAGATAGGTAGGATGGAAAATAGGGGTAGATGGAGGAGATAGATGATAGTTAGATAGATGGAGATAGATAGATAGATGATAAATGATAGATGATAGATAGATAGATAGATGATAGATGATAGGATGAAAATTAGATATAGATGGAGGACAATAGAATGCAGCCCCATGGTCTGCTCCCTGCAAGCAGGAGGCCCCAGGCAGACCCACTCATGGTAGGATTTAGTTGAACCATTCACTTAGGCACCAGGCGAGCCAATGATGAAATTCCTGGTAAGATGATGGAAAAGGTGACGTGAAATGTCCTGCTCAGTCAGTGAGGCAGAAAGAGTAAGAGCAAGGTCCTCCTCTCTGCCTTCTGTCCCTTCCACCCTGAGCTGGATGGACTGGGTGAGGCCCATGTGTGTCTCCTGTTCTGAGCCCACAGAGTCAAATGCCATTTGGCACTTTCAGAAGCACACCAGAAACAGAGCTTACCTGTGTGCTGCGCAGCCACTGATGTTGACACATAAACTGAACCATAACAATTAGCACACAGGAAAGCTAAATGATAAGCACAACAATTAAAAAGTGAGGAAATAAATTTGCAAATAGATTAAAACCTTGATCAAGTTCCTTGAGCCAAGAAATCACCAACTCTGGGCTTCTCTTCTTCCTTACTGCACTGAAGCCTACAAGTTAGCATGTGACTTCAGTGTGTTTGGGCACAAAGCCCAGCAGGGTCCGGCATTAAGCAGTGGCACTTTTCTTCACCCCATGTGTCCCATGGGCCAACCCAGTTTCTCCCTGGTTTAGCACTGTCTGACAGCTAAGAGTGGTTTTACTGTTTAAATAGTTGAATAAGGAAGCCAAAGGGCAGTGTCATGGCACCTGCAGTTCACGCAAGATTTTAGGGCCTGTGGGCAGGCTTTGAAATGGCCTCTCCATTGGTCGATGGTGCTCTGAAACTCACAGCAGAGCTGAGTAGTGGCAGGAGAGGCCATGGGTACCACCAGCCAACAGCGTGTACGAGGAGGCCCTCTACAGAAATAGGCTGAGGTCCCTCACCCTAGCCTGAGGCCATGCTTGCTGAGCCTAGGCACTGAGGTTGCCTCAATGGGCCTGGGTGTCCATACCCTGCAAGTTTCGGAAGTTCCAGCCTTCAGTGGCCCTTGACTAGGTCATAGTCTCATCCCTGATAAGAATGCTTTTGTTTACCTGGCCTCAGGCCTTCCAGATTGTGCTGATGCTTTGTTGATAGTGGGTACCTGGATTTGCTTGGTGGGGTCCCCTGGCCATGTGGCATCACTTTGGCTAAGGGCCTGGAGACTGGGCATCTGGGCTCAGCCCCATGGGTATTCCATGCCAAGGAAGTGCTGGTAACAGCCCCAGGCCCCAGGTCCAGGGCTACCTTAGTGATTGACAGCATTGCACGCATCTTCTCCACATCACTGCTGGGATGGTCACTGCCCATGTGAGGCCCTGTGACGATGCAGGATGTGCCCCTCTGGGCTCTCCCGAGCGCTGTCCTTGTGCCTTTACCTATGTGCACTGATGCAATAAAGCATAACCATGCATTGAATGCTTGCTGGGTTCCAGTCCCTCTAGAGAATCCTTGACCTGATGGAGTCTCACGGTCCCCAGTGAGCAGTTGACTTGATTGTTAGTAACTGTGTGGACACCCTCTTGCTGTGTTCCCCAGTTTCACGTATATTTTTTTTTCTTAATATGTGGAAGAAGGATAATTTAAATAAGGTTTTGGTGTATTCTTAAGCATAAACATGACTGGAGCAGGTATTTGAGATGAAAGGACACGGGAGGAGAGGCTGTCTCCAGTAGCTGTGGAAGCACCCTAATGCCCAGTAGTGGAGGAATACAGGTATACACAGTAGAGCACCCTTCAGACATAAGAAGAGCACAACCATGTCATTGAAGGAACACAGAGGGAACTGGAGGTCATGATGTTAAATAAAACATCAGACTCAGAAAGACAAGTATTATAGGTTAATCATCATCTGCAGGATCTTGGGATAAGAAGACAACGTGAAGTAACAGGGGGGCCATTAGAGAAGAGTATGAGTGCAGAGGGCACGAGGGGGTGAATGTGATCAAGGTTTATCATTTGCAGGCATGAGTGTGCCACAATGGAATCCTTAATTCTGTATAATTAAAATAAATTAATAAGAAATTGGTATCATGGCATTTGTACCGAAATGGCTAGGAATGGAAGAAATTATGCTGAATGAAATATCCCAAATTCAGTGACTTAAGGGCTGAATGTTTTCTCTCTTATGTGGAAGCTAGAGTAAAATCTAAGACAGGATTAATGTTAGCTAAGCTTAAATAATCATCCAACATAGGTGAAATTTCAAATAAGCAGGAGGAACCATAACTATGAAGGTAGGGGGAGAAGGGAGGCAGGGATTAGGGGGGTTATCAATGCAACTGGGAACTCTTGACTCCCATGAAAAGCCCAACTATACACAGGCAGGCCGAGAAACTCAGAAATTTCAAAATTAATACACACGTATATGCATATTTCTATCTATGGCATGGAGGTAATGCAGAGGAGAGGTGAGAGTCGGGAGTGGACAAAGCACGGAGATCCGGGGCTAGGATGGCTTTAACTTTGTCGACGTCCATGTACGCACTATTACTTAACAGCAATTCCCTCCTGCATGGAAGAGTATGTCGAACAAATAAACAAAACGCAAATGTGGCGAGCCTCCGTACTTCACCAAAATGAACGCTCTCCTTTCTATGCAAAAACAAAATGCATAAATAAATTTTTTTAAAAAAATGGTTAAAAAAGAATGAAATATGAAAATAAGTGAATAGTAAACACTCTGGCAGCCAAGGCCTGCAGATGTGGCGTGCTAACACGAAGGTGAGCTGGGAAAATGCCTACCCCTCTCTCCTCCAAAGGAGAGGGCTGGGACGCAGCTTGGCTCAACCAGTGACCAAGTGCCTGACAAAGGCAGGGGCACACCCATTTTAGAGTGGCTAAGTGCCTGGATCACCACCTCCTCAAGGCCACAGCCTCAGAGGTGTGACACCATGGCCCAAGGTTGGCCTCAATTTGCCCAGGCTGCCATAACAATACACCATGGACAGGTGCCTTAGTGTGAGCTCAGGGCGCCCTTGGGGTCAGGTGCATATGACAGCCTCACCTGTGTCCTTGCACATGGCCTCTCCTTGGTCTGTGCATGGAGAAAGAGATCCATTTCCCTTCCTCTTCAAAGGACACCAACCCCTATTGGAATTCATACTAACAGAATCCCACATCCCCAAACCCCATTTCCAAATAGTCACACTGGGGTTGGGACTTTGAGTCAACTTTACAGCATGGTGCCCAATGTACGTGACAAAAACCACTTAGAGGAGGAAAAATCTATTTTGACTCATGGTTTCAGAGGTTCCTTATACAGTCGGCTAACTCTACAGCTCTGGTCCCAAAGTGAGACAGAGCATCGTAGCAGAAGTATGTGGTGGAGGAGAGCAGCTAGGGACATGACAGCCAAGAGCAGGAAAAGAGGGTGAGGTGCCAGGGACAAAATGTATGCCAGGGACAAAGACAGGTCCCCAGTGACTTACTCCTCCAGCCACACCCTGCCTGCCTACAGTTACCAGCCATCAACCCATCAAGGAGACTAACCCAAAAGTCAGGCCTCAACTCTCGTAATCTAACCATCTCACCTCTGAACGTTCTTGCACTGTCTTGCATGAGCTTTCGGGGGACACCTCATATCTAAACCATGACAGGCATCGAACTATGAACTTCAGCAAGAAACAACAGTACAGCCTGAGAGCATCCACTGGACAAAGGCAGAGTGTGAGCAGTCCATGAGGATTCACAGGTGGGTTTCCCAAATTCTCCCCAGGCAATGTGGGGAAGGACAAAGCTCAGTTACTTGATTTCTGTGCTGAGATTGAGTACCCTCCCAGAGCCTTGGGAACTAGTCAGAGGGCAAAGGGCAGAGTCAGGTCACCCTCCAGGACTTTGAAATCTGACCTAAGAGGGAACACAGGGGTCAAGGTAGGATTGACCAATTTGGGAAAACTTTATAATCTAAGAGTTTGGTATTCATGGACACCCAGTGGCAAACACTTCGAGGTTAATTCAATCAAGGAGTCTTAGACTGACTTAGGATGTGTTCTGAATTTCTGGAATAAGCAATAAAATTAGCTGCAACTTTTATCTTGCTGTGCAAGAGTCTTCTACAATGCTAAGCAGGAGCAAAGCCATGTGTATGTAGACAGGGGATTCTAAAATCATGTTTACAAAGGTACAAAGCGGTGTGGATACTTTCCAGTCTCAAAGGACAACCAATTATGTAAAGAGTGAAATGTAACATCTGGAAGAGGTGACTTCCTTCGAAAAGGGAGAAAACGGTCTGTTAACAAAACCAAAGTCAATGATACAGCGAGAAGACCCCGTTGGCTTTAAGCACTAAAGAGAAAGAGGAAGAAAATTGAACAGAGGGTAATCTGTGAGCAGCACAGAGACGTGGTGTGTGCAATCCACCTAAGAAATACGGTCCCCCGAGACTGCAGAAGCCAAGAGACCCCAGGACACAAGAGCTGGGGATAAAATAGCTTAAGAAGTGAGCAGGTACATTTGTGAAAACTGAGGCCAAATAGCGGACACTCAGGCTGGGTTATGAAAAGTAAGCGAAGATGATGACTTGCATTGCTAAAGTGAGAGAAATCCAGGACTTCAAGGCTCAGTGGAACCGTGCAGAGGGAAACGTGGGTGAGGCAAGCGCGGAAGGGCTTGGAGGTGTCCCTGGCAGGTCGGCTGGTCTCCTTCAACGTCGCTTCCCCTGTGAAGGAGCCAGGGCACAGGAGCAGCAGAAGCACAGAGCTCCTGACTCTGGCCAGGGGGCCCAGTGGGGAGGGGTGGCTGCACCCTTCAAGCCGACTGATGGGCCTGTTCCACTGGGGCCCGGGAACCTTCTCAGCCTGTCAGTTGTTTCCACCCAGGATGATGGGGTGTCCCCTGCGGGAGGAAGTGATGACAGAGGACATGTGTGCACACACTGTTGCAGAGGAGCCCTGGAGAACAGCGGGGCAGCGACCTTCACCCGGTTACCCCGACACACGAGGCTAAGCTGCACAGGTGGATTTCTAACCTCCGGCTGACATTGGCACCCAGGTTACGTTATGCTGAGCTCAGTGCAGCGGCAGGACAGGGCACCTCTGTCGGGAGCACAGAGTTCCATTCTCATTTCCCAGGAGCACAACTGCAGGTGACTGAGCTTTGGAGAGTCTGGGGGACCTAGCAGGGAGCAGGGCTTGGCCACTCTTTGTGTTCCATTGCCCTGTGTCTGTGCCTCACTGGGAGCCGACGGTGCACAACACTGCAGACATAGTGACTGAGGCAGGCGTGCGGCTCAGTGACTGGGGACTTGCCCGCCGACCTGGAAATACTGCTGAGGCACTTCAGTGTGGAAAATTCACTTCTGAAAGCCAGGGTAGTTGTACGTTTTGATAAGCTTTGTACTGTGTCTTTTTCTTATCTCTATCTTGGTAGATTTTCTGATACCAAACTTCCCTGGCCTGTGGCAACCACTGTCCGGTCCCCACCTGTGCCCCTGTGATTTCCCTCGGTGTGGCTCCTTGCTGCTCTTCAGAGTCCCCTGTACCTTGCCCTGCAGCTGCTCTGCCCGCCCAGAGCCTGTCCTGGGACCCTTTGCTGATCCTCTACACCCCCCCCCGTGGCGTCTCATTCATTGCTAGCACTCCTCTAGGCTGAGTTAGTGCTCAGTTTACGTCACACGACTCAGGCTCTGACTGCTTCTGGTGGTGCGTTCCAGGAAATAACAGAGACAGCAGGCCAGGTCCACGGCACATGACCTCTGTAGGTCCTGTGAGCATAGACTTCTTGGAGGGACGAGGTGGCACCTTGAGGAAGAGAAGGGGGTGTGGGACCCTTGGGCAACAATCTCCACGTGGAAGTCAGAGGCCACTGGGGACCCAGGGAGAGAGTGGCTCCTCCAGAAGGGAGCACTCAGGCAGCTTGGCCTTTGCAACTGTTCTGGAAACCTGTTTTCACAGAAATGTGTGTCCTTTAGTTGTGATGCTAAATTTAATTCTCCACGACTTTTACTCTGAATCATTACTATGTGGACTTGCAGAGGGTGTCTCTCCTTCCTTTTCCATTAAGAAACTGTAGCAAGGAGAACAACCTTCTTGCTTTCTTCAAAGGCATTATGCTGTTCTCTGGGGAATCACCAAAAGCAGAAGAAAAGGCGAAGAAAGAGCCCAAAGATTATTCACTGTTTCGAATCAAACTTTCACAGATTTTGTTATAGTGGTTTAGAAAAATTATTTTAATATTTTAATTTTTTAATGAAATGGTTACAAAAATAGAATGTGTTCCTAGCAAGTCCTGGATCTCTTTTCCTTATTCATTAATATCTGTGAGATGCCAGCTTTCCTGTGCTGGGGTCGGGCACAGAGCCAGTGCACACTGAACCTGCACTCTGCCGCAAGCTACAGCCCTCCCAGATGCCGACCGTGGGAGAGAAACTCCTACTGCATGCTGAACAGGGTAAATGAGGGGTTGGAGCAGTGGCTCAGTGATACAGTGCTTGCCTGGCATGTGTGAGAAACTGGGTTGGAACCCAACACCACATACACAACTGTGTTGGAGCCATGAAAACCAGATGAAAATCTAAATAAAATTAATTACCTCTTTCTCTATCTCTCTCTTTTTAAAAAAACAAAAAAGAATGCATGATGAAGTTGGTCTTTAATACCACTCAATATTTGCCTTTACAAACTATATGAACTTAGGATGGCCTTCGATCACTGTGAGCAACGTCTCACAAACTATATGAACTTAGGATGGCCTTCGATCACTGTGAGCAACGTCTCACAAACTATATGAACTTAGGATGGCCTTCGATCACTGTGAGCAACGTCTC